>WBMY01011897.1:372501-454212 GCA_013397315.1 Donacobius atricapilla | reverse complement strand
TCTTTTCAGTACAGGTGCCTGGGTGCGCAGTACAGCCGGTTATCTGCCCAATTACTTCTAACATCAGCTTTCAACATCTCTCATTTGCCAAGAAGACCTTGTTACAAAGAAGTATAAAACCACATCACCTTAAGCATTTCAAAGTAGACCTCCATCACAGCAGGGGCTCTGACATCAAAGTAACAACATTTCTGGGGNTTGACCTTTGTTAAGATTTTTTTTCTTGTCAAAATTGTTTAGTGCTTTAGTCTTCACTCTGCTTGGATTTTTTTCTTTCTTTTTTTTTTTTTTTTGGTCCTTGTCTGCCTTTTTGTTTTAACTATGAGTTCCAAGGCTCAGAGATGAAAAGAGAAAGGCCAGGGAAATATCTTATGTAGGCTGATGTCTTGCATCATTTAGCAACTTTCCAGGGAATTAAAAATGTGAAGGAAACTTTTCTTTATTTTTATTAAATTCTCTAGTGCAAAAATACATACCTGTCTGGTCTGAATTTCTCTTCAGATGTGTATTTTTGTTTTGTTTTCTTTTTTCTTTTATAAATATCCATGTGGATTTTTTAATGGCTCTGTGGAGCAGAATTATTATATATTTATAATTAATCATAAATTGCCTAAGGAATGATGAATATCTGAATACTATCCTGGTCTCAAAAGCTGGAAAAATGATATAAAATATATCAGGCAATACAAATTCTGTTTTAGGAAGTGAGATTGAGAATCTACTGCTGCCCAAAGCAAGCACTCGCTGCGGGTGAATGTTTTTTATTGTGAAGGCTTCAATATTGCACTATATGATACTTTGCCCTTGTGTTCAAAATTAGAACTTTTTACTGTATAAAAACTTTTATTTATGTTACTGCTGAGAAGAGCTTTTTCCAACATCTCTCATGTTTCTAGCAGATTTGGTTTAAGCCCAAAACTTAATTACAAATTAAGTTGATATATGCGGAAACTTTCTCAGGAATGTCAATTAAAGGCACACCTACATAATAATAATAATAATTATCCTATAATGGCCTAAAAATCATTAGTTATAAACGTAAACATTCCTGAAATCAATTGGACTTGGTACTTCTTTCAATTAAACTGCTAATTTCCTTTGTTGTTTTAGAACCAATTTTAAGTGTCATTGGGTAGCTTCTGTTTCAGCTGTACAGTTAAATAGTCCAGCACATGAGAAGCTTGAAATAACTACCTTTTCAGGGTACATGAGAATAACCTATGGCCCAACACTTGATATTATGATATTGATATTATGAGTTGGTTGTGTGACAAAGCAGACTCTTCCCGTGTGAATAAGTTGCGGATCAAACTTTTACAGATATAAGTGTGAGCCAGTGAATCTAAATAATTCTGTTTCCCAAGGCTCTATTTCTGATCCCACACCAAAGTTGCTGCATAGGAGATAGTCTCCTACATGCATGAGATAAAAGGACTGTACAGCCCTCACACCTCTGACCCTCTGTCTCAAAATGAAGGAATCACCAGGCTAGATCTGACAGATATCTCTCTTCTGGGTGGTTGAAATCGGAAAAAATTGGTAGGAAATTGTAGGAAATGTTCTCTTTGAAAATAGAAAGCATGCTAAATACCCAATTAGTGCACATTTTACCATTGTTGTGCTGTTTTGGCATTTGATTATGTCCTTCCACTCATGGTTCCAGCTAAACCACGGAGAATTAAGCAAGAAATGTCTTGAACACCCAGTAAATGCCATGAAATCGATTGCAATGCATGATGCCTGTTACTGATCCATGGTTAAGAGGTACATGATCTGAAGGCTGAAACAAATATCACTGATATTGTGCAACTGTGAAGTGGGGTAAGGCAGGCTGGGTTGGGTGGAGAGTGTCAGGTATTGGTGGAGGAAACAGGCTATACAGAGATTCAGTGAGGCCAAACCATATGTAGTAGAGGCAGGATTGATTCCTTGCACGAATATTGCTCTGTTTGACACATAAAGCCAAATCTTGGATTATTTTCTCTGAAAGAGTAACCTAATGGTTTAGAAGTACAGGTTTGTATATGTGAATCTCACTGTTTTACATGCGGCACGTAGCCAGGTGGTTTCTGCCATGGAAGATTGGCCTTATTTCTTAAGGCAAATTAAAGTTTTAATTCTTATCTTCTCTGATCTTTCAGACTTAGCAGAGATTATTGTCATACATCAGAACAACAACAAAAAAGAAACTTGCCATTGCAGCATGAAATCACATTTTTCAAAAAAACTGTAAATGCATAATTTGCTAATGGGCATTGCCTGAAGTGTGAATAAAAAAGTTTCTGGCTAATCAGCATAGGCACCAAGAATTTACTAAGCTTTGGTTACTGCATGTCACATTTGGCTTCATGGAAAAAAATGTATCTTAGCTTGTCATTTTTGTTTGTTCAGAGTTCCATTTTTTTTTCTGCTTGGTCTTTTCTTCATGTCAAGGCTACAGATATCCTTATATATCCTTACATTATTCTCTATTTTCCTTTTTGGAACCTTCCTCTTAGATCCCAGTATAAAAGAACCCACTTAGTACCTACCACTATTTCACACTGAATGACAGGAAAATACTAAATACTCATGGCTGAATTTCCCACAATATGAGGTCTTTTGAAATCTAAACCTCTGCATTTTCATTCCAGCTAGAGATGATGAAAAAAAAAAAAAAAAAAGAAGTCTCTCTTAATCTGAAGGTAAAAGGAGAGGTAGGAGGTTTTCAGAGCACAAATGAGAGACCACTTGTACAGTGATTCAAAGTACTTTGTCTATTGAGGATTTTCAGTTGGCAAAGCAGAAAGCCAAATTTGGAGTTGTGTATATAACTAGGCAGAATTCATAATAGGTGTCATTGCAGTGAATGCTGGTAATAATGATGTTTGTGAGAGAGAAAAGAATGGTAAAAAGATTCATTTTGACATCCATTTTAAAGGATATCATGAGATGAAGAACACATAGTCACTAGAAAATACAAAACTAGAAAATGAAAAAAACTCAACCCAATCTTACAGAATTTTTATATTAGAACTAGAACTTTATCCAGTCCTTGATTTTTCTTAAATGAAAAACTCTTTTGTTGTTATTTTAAAAATATTTATATCATGTTTTTTAATATATGATGGGATACTGTCTTAGAATATTTGAGCACATACCCTTAAAATACTAAATGCCCTTCTTAAGATACCAATGCCCTTCCAGAATTTCAAAGGCATATTTTCGTTTTACGGTTTGCAGGGATTGTGCCTAGGCTGAAATTTGTTCTGTAATAAGTTCCACCGTTTATTCAAGTTTTGTTTCATTTTGAACAGAAAGTACAATAATAAGTCAGTGGTTCTGTTGCTAATGATCTCTGGGAGACAGGATATAACTTCAGTGATTCAATCTTTTTGATTGTGGAATTAGTAGGAAGAAAGTTAAATGAGATGAAAAATGATAACATATTTATCACTGGGACAAAACTGCATGGAATTAGTAACTATTCTTTCTAAGATTTCAGAAAACTACATCTAAAGAAAAAGAAAAGACTTTACTGGTTTATAACAGTGAATTATGTAGAGGTGATTTAGGTATTCTCCAACTTAGTGTTCCTACTGAAGCACTCCAAATGACGAGCTGCTCACTCACTCTCCCATCATTTTCCCTCTCCTCTTGCCATGGGATGGAGAGGAGAATTGAAGGCACAAAAGCTGAAGACCATGGGCTGAGACAAAAAAATTTACTGGAAACAGCAATGAGATAAGAAAATGAACCATAACAGCAACAATATTAATAAAACAGTGTAGAAGGGAGGAAAAAAATTCACAAGTGAATACTCACCCCGGGGAGCCCAAAACCACCTGACCTTTCACTTCCCAGTACTTGACCAGAAAGGACTCCTCCCCTCACCACCAGCAGTGATATCAGCTGGGATAGAATAATGTCTGGGTCCCAGCCATGCTGCTACTGACTACTGCAAAAGCTAGCCCTGTCTGGTCTGGAAACAGGACACAGGATAATATATGGCAAGTAAATTTTTGTTAAAAGTATTAAAACAGAGATCATACACCTTTATAATTTTTTTTGTTTGTTTTAAAGTCATGTAGTTAGTGTAAACATGTTGAAAGATGGTCATATGTATTTTAGGTTAATAGGTAATTTTCTTATTATAAGGATTTAGTTTAAATACATTTATTGTTGTTATAAACATCTACCCAGCCATAAAGACTTGTATTTCTGATGAACCTTGTGTTGCTATTCCAGACCTTGTCACCCTGGAGTCCCTTTCCCAAGTCAATCCTTTCCTAGCAAATGAATATATAAAAATCAAAATCAGGTAAATTGTAAAAAGCATGGCTCACCCACTGATTTAAATTAGGTGAGTGGGTCTGCTTCTAGGAATCCTGCTTATATTCCCTGGCATCAGCATTTTTCTCTTTTTAATGATAAAAATTATCAAGTACAGAAGAAGGGTCAAAAGCTTTCTTTGAGTACAATACAGTCTTACTGTACAGCAAATGTTCATGTCTTGATTCCTTAGATCAAGATCCATTTTTGCCTCCTGCAAAATACTGTTCCGTGGCTCTTTGTCATTGTCCCTGGGTAGAACAACTTGTCAGTCAGTTGAAAGTGCCCTTTGCATTGGTAATAGTATGCTGATTTATGATTCTTGTAATGTGAGTAGTCACCTTCTAAAAGAAATTTGGACAGAGCTTTTCATTTGGAACCATATCTAGAAGTATTTCCTTTGATGTGCTACAGTTTAAAATACAACATGCCAGTGTTTATGTGAGTTAGGCATAGGTTCACATGGTTCTGTGTTGTTGTGGGTTTTTTTTTTTTTTAAATTAAAGTAGGTCTTAGTATCACTGGAATGAACAGCATGCTAAGAAAATCATGACTCTCTAGCTGCAACATCTTGTCTCTTAATGTAACTTTGGACTTGATTCATAACACAGTTTTTCCCCCAGAGACTCAAATGAAAGTTTCATTTTCAGTATAAATGTACCTAAACAATATTAGGCAAATCATAAGTGGTGTGAATTATATTGATCTTAGATTTATAATCTACCTGAACCTAACCCTGAAAATTATCTGGCTATTTGTAAGGAATATCTTAGAAACTTTAGAAGACTTATGCAGTCATTAAATTCTCATCATATGCACACATTTAATAGGATTTTTTTGTTGCTAATCTCAGCTCAGCAGACTTAGTCCTTCCCTTGTTGCCACTATAATTTATATGTAATCATAATTTGACAACCTTAGTCTAAAGCTGCACTCTGTCCTCCAAGGAAATTTAATACCTTCTGCTCTGTACACTCATGGTATTTATCACTCTAACAATGGGTGTATATGACCCTGTTCATTTACCCTCCAATGTGTGCAAGGAGTTGCTTCAGTACAAGCAGGTTCCCCAACATAATATTTCAGTGACTGTTTTTAGCTGTTGACTTGCATATGGGGTGTTGCTGCTCTCTTCAAAATGAGTTAAATTTTCAAAGAATTTATTATTTCAGGGCATTTTCTTACCTTGATTTCTGATTTTATGCTACCAACAAAAAGTAAAAGATGAGCATATACAATTGTCATGTTTTTACACTGATTTAAATGTTTTCTATCTTTTGGGAAGTGCAGCTAAGATTTGTTCCGAGGCACACAGTTAGATATTTCTGAGTACCAGATGGGTGTTTTGTATTCTTTGCCAGTTTCCACCTCTTCTGATGATCCACCTGTGCTGTTGTGGTTGTTGAGGTTATTATATATTATCCTGACTATCAGCCAAATGCCCACCAGGATATTAACACTCACTCTGTGGAACAGGGGATGATAACAGGGTGAAAAATCTCATGGGCTTTCCTACCTCTCAGCCCTGCTGAACTCAGACTCCTTCCCTCCCAGCAGAAGTGAGACAAGGAGAATGGGGATGGCTAGCATTACTCCACAGCAGATTCTTGCTGCTGCTGCTTCTTGCTTCACCATAGACCCACACTGGGCTGCAGTGTGAATGCCTGCTTCAGCTTCTGCCATACTGCCTCGTCCTCATCTTCTTTCTCTTCTGACCCTGCAGCTGTTTTCTTACTTGTTTTGGGTCCCTTTTCTTCTCTCTGAAAGAGTTTGGTTGAGGGACTTTTCTTCCTTTTCTTAAATATGCTTTCCCAGAGGTGCCAGCTGATTGGCTGCAGTGCTCTGCTGTTCCCTATGGTGGGTTATTTAGAGCAAGGCCAGCCAAGGCCTCTCCTCACTGAGAGGAGAATTTCTACATTAATTAAAAATTAAATATAATTAAATATAGACCACTAAAGAGTTGTTTTGTCTTTATGAAGGAAGGATATACTGAGCATGTAGAAGTGCCTTCCAGTTTGATAATTGTTTCAGAGAAATCACTTGAGTAGGAGGCTTGGACCTTGCCCTCATTTGCAAGATTTCCTTGGCCAATGAGTATCCTTCACAAAACTGCGAACCTGTGAAGCTACAGATCTTCTTGAAAATTGCACAAGTATATTCCCTCAATTAATTTTTTGGCTTGATGACTCTAAAACAAAAATGTCACCAGTCTTTGTGTCAAAGGACTAATGTTGGACATTNTGAAGACCGAGCCACAGGTTCCATCTCATCTTTTAAACCCTGGTAAGGGACTCTGAGAGACAGAAAACCCCTAATTAGAGGGTTGGCAGGGTGAAAATCCCATCAGACTAAGGGTTCTAGCTAGGTTCTTTCATCATCTTTCTCAGGTAATCAAAAGTAAGAGCCCAGTTGTCCCAAGTGAGAGCTCTAGGGACTGAACTAAGATAGACATTTGGTGTGGATTTAAGTAAGGTAGACATTTGTATGGATGATTTATGTCCCTTTACACTTTTCCTTGCTTCCTGCTCAATCCTGCCCCTACGTTAGGCAAATATGAACTAAATAAGCAAATATGAACTAAATAAACAAACTACCAGCTCAAGAGAGGAGGAAAGGAAGATTCACATGCCCGTAGCTGGAGAAGCTGCATCAGGAGTTAATCACATCACTTTATTAACAGAGATTTCCTGGATCATGAGGATATTCTCCTTTCCTGGATTCATCAGCCTTTGCTGCTTTGCAGTTTTGTGAAAGACTCAAGTACATGAGACATTAGATACTTTGGTATCTCTGCACCATGCTTACAAGCTCGAAAGAGTTGGGTACTAAAGTAAAACTATAAAATGGGGATGTTAAGACTAAATCTGCAAAGGTCTTTTCAGCCAGTTCCTGGTATTATTCAACTCAGTGTGACCAAAATATTGCTGAAGTTTTATTTAGTTTATATGGCTGTTGCTCTGCCATTTCAGTGACATGTCTTGCAGCTTTGCGTGGACTTTTCTAGGAGTCTGTTTAAAATAGAAGTCTGGACCTGAGGCACTGAAATACACAAGTATATGCATCCATTGCAAATCAGCAGATCACAGGCAAAATACCATCCAAAACTACAGCAGCAAGATTTGCCAGATTTCATTTCTTACTTACCTAAGTAAATTAAGATTCCAACCTAAGTTGTGGCACAAAAGATAATTTTACCAGTTAAATATCCGATGAAGTTGGAAAATCTTTGCTTTTTCTCTCATACTAATATATATATATATATAAAATAAAAGATTGTATCAAATAATTCCTAGGAGTCAAAAGAATTGTCACAGGGTGAAGGAAGACACTACCCTGGTTAGACTGAAAAATTTCAGGTTCTCTGAAATCTTTCTGTCTTCAATTCTGTAAAGGAAACCTGAAATAAATTACATTGGTAAGGCTCTCTAGGCATGAAAACAAGCAAGCTTAGAATTATATTCTGTTTTTTTTAAACTGTGTATTCTCTTTATGGCTTAAAGTCAGGAGGTACTTTATCTGCACATCATGTGAGTTGCATTTGTAGAAGGTAAGACCACTTTCTTTATACATTCAAGTGCAACATCCATCCAAAGTACTTGATTCTGCCATCATTGATTGTCATTTCCCTTCAAGAACATTACTGAGACCCCAGTGGCAGATTTTAAAAATAATATATCCACTTAGCACACTTGATGCTGACTTTGACAATGTCTGATTATGCTGACTACCAAGTTTTGTTTTAGCAATGACTTCTGATTGCAGCATCTTGCCCCAAGCTGCACTAAATGATCATGAAAAGGACTGGCCAGCTTATCAGGTACTGCATGACTCTAACTGACTGCAGTGTTAAAATCTCTGGGACAATGAGTGAAATGGAATTTTCTTCCATCCCATCTGGTAAGTAGAAAAAAAAATATGACTAGAAAATACCGTTACTTTTATCCAACAGTCAAGGGTGTCTGTTTGGTTCAGTATTGACTATAGATCACCTTTGTGCGCCCTGGACCTTTCAAATTACATTTGTGAACACTTAATTGCTTTCTTCTCCATGTTCCTAGCAGTTGCACTTTGTTCCCTTTTATTACAGTGAATTATGCCTCTTGTCAAGAAGGCAACTGTTTGCAGGAGATAAAATGCAGAGCCACAAACATTCAGGCTCCTGAACTTTTTGTGCATGAAATGCTTCTTTGTCCTATTTTTAGATATTCTTAATATATTTTAAAGAAGGCAAGACAAACAAAGATGGAAACAATAAATAAAACAAGAAACAAAGAAAACCCTGAAACATTCCTGATGAATACAGCTGAAAAGTCTAGTGGGTGAAAATGTGATTCCAAAGAAAACTGAGCTCTGCATTTTAAATGCTACTTCTTTTCCTAGAGTGAATTCAAGCTGTGTATTATAACATTTACAAGAAATGCTGTGGGCATATTTTAGTTTATGAATGAGCATCATTTCTTAGAGTTTATTTCCTGGCAGTATGGTGTACAAGAAACAAATTTTGTGGTTACTTTATTACCGGTATACTTGTGCACTTCTCTGAAGTAGTGAATAGTCTTTCAGTTAGTCATAAAAATAAGCTTGGGGCTAAAGAGTGAAACATATATTTTTAGGCACAAACATTTTGGTTGTGCGCAGAAATCTACATTTAGCTGTGAAATTGGGCTGTGGGGTTGTTAACTTTCATTTATTGGATTGGGAAAAAACATACTTTACATCTCTTTCATTAATTACAGTACTTATCAAATGACAAAAAATCTGATCCTTAGAGACTTTAAATCATATAAGATATTTATCATTTGTTGTATAGAATGAATGCACTGATACCCTGTCTCCTCCAGTGAGGGAGGTGGGGTGAAGGGGAAAGGAGGCTTGTAATAATTTCCTACTGTGTTCATTTAACTTTATGATGGCTCCTCTCAGGAGACCATAATGAAAAGATAAAAGACTAATGATCCATAAATTTAACAGAACCTAGACTGAACAATCTTTCAGTCTGACAAAATTAATTAACATTAAGACACATTTTCTTGAGATGAGCATATATATGTGTGTGTATGAAATCAAGCCCCAAGGTAAGAACATTTCTTAACTTCTCAAAAAGTTAGCTTTTAGACTGCCACTTTTACTTTCCAAATCTAACTCCTTTCAAAATGTAAATTTGCTGTTTACAGTTTTATTCATGCTTTGTTTTCAAAAATATAGCTGTCACTGTTCTTACTTCATACTTTATCATTTACTTAGATACACTGTCACAACTACTTATTTAAGTGACAAAGCCAAGGACTTTTTAATGATTCCTTTTATCCTGATTATATCTCTAGTATTACAGCTAGCAACATAACCAAAGTCTTATATTTGTTTGTGGTAAACCTAAACCAATCTGTAACAAACACAGAGTGTATATCAAGTCCCACCCCAGTACTGACAGCTTCAATTCTTGTATGGAGAAGCTTTGAAGATGAGTGGAATGGCCTTGTCATCTGCTCTCTCAATGACTGTCATTTTATAGTGTGGACACCCTCTCTCTTGAGTATGAGAGTATATTCAGAATTAAGTTCTCTCTAAAATGATTTTCAAAGGAGGTCAAATTTTCTTCCTTCCTTGTAGTGAGCTGATGGCACCAACAAGGCTAGGAAGACCAGTTGAACACTTGAGTTGCTCTGTTAAGACTGATCTTGACAATGTCTGCCCACAAATACCTATCTCATTACAATACATGCTTCTGCATAAAATCAGTGTAACTGAGGAATTTTGGAACATTTGCTAAGATTATATCAATGCCTGTGTGCAATAACACAATTTGTGCTTGTACTGTAAGTAATCATACCCTGTGTTATCTTAAGATAGTAATGAATTCTAGAGGACTGAGGTCTAGGTTTAGGCATATACAAGCTGAACTGTCTTGTCTCATTCACAGATGGCTCATTTTCATACTTAGCTATATTCATGCTCTTTTATATGCCTGTGCATGCTGAAGTCAGATTTCTGATGGCAATAGAGAAAAATCTGCAATTTTTTCTACTTGTGATTTTGGTGGGGTTTGTTTATATGTTTTTCTCCATGGCAGAAAAACTAATAAAAGATTGCCAAAGTTATGTATTATACAGATGACAGACACAAATTTCACAGATAGGAATTTTGGTTAACAGACTTAATTATTCTAACTTCATCAATAAGTAAGTAATAAGTTGTACAGTCTGATTTTTTTTCTGCCTTTCTGTTTTGTTTTTCTTCTACCTGTTGTGCTGCATGGCAGAAACCACATGAAATTCTGATTCTGTCCTTGCTTTCATGCCTTTTTCTACTTTATTTCCAAGGAGCAGTTTCTTTCAGAAAGAAACAGTTCATTTTGCTGTGTAAATAGTATCTTATCAACATTTTGCTTATTCTCTCATCACTTTTCAATATGACAGCACTCCATACATATGCTGGAAGCACTGCTCTTCATAATCATTCCCTCTTCAATAAAAGTCATTAAGTCTACATTGTCAAATCTTACCTTGATTACAAATGTACATATTTTCCATACTGCTAATATAAAATAAATGTCATGTATTTTTATTTGCATCTCTAGCAAAGTGGTTGATATTAAGGAACCATTAAGGAAACCTGAATCCCAGATCATTATTCATTCAACAGTCAAAAAAAGCATCTGTGCATTAGATGCTATTAGTACATGCAGAATGCCAGATATAATGAGCCCATTAAATCAGACTTGATTAATAGTTTATAAAGACTGAATTTATGTTATTTTTGGAAATACAGTTTATATTATCCATTTGCATTATTTTTTGGAAATATTATTTCAGTGAATAACAGCCTGAAGGCCTTTCCTTGGCAAGAACATAGTGTTCCATCTATTCTGATCTGCTTCCACCTAGACCAGGGAGGTAGAAGGTCATTGTATGGAGAAGATTGGATTTCTCCAAGATTGCATGTACAGAAATATGTGTTTATTATGTGTCACCGCATAAACCGTTCTATGTACTTAGAACTTGCTCAAGGATTCAGCAGATGTTTCTACTTTCTCTATATGCTTGTCAAAAACAATGGTATTGTTTTAAGTGTGTTGTATTAATCAGAGCAAGTTAATTGCAGATTTGTCCTATGCTGCTTGTGGCATTGAAATGAAATAAATTTCAAATGGACTTGGTCCGATGGGTATTTTCTTTTGCTTCTGGGCCTGCAACAGCTGATACAATGTCTGTGTCAGAATATTGAGTTTTCCCTTGTTCCCACAGAATTCCCCAACATGAGATCTTGTTTATGATAAGTGGCTGAATTTCCAGGGCTGCCAAGAATGACCAAAAAATATCCAATTTTTTTCCTCTGGGCTAAAATTGTCTTTGCCTTTACTAACCTAGAAATTTGCTCAGTGGCTTTCCAATGCACTGTGGTTCAGATGAGTTGCATAGAAAATGTGAAGGCTTGGTACCTGTTTTTGCTCTGCCAGGCTCGACCGCTGCTAGCTACGTCCTCCTTTGCTCTAGCTACAGCTTTGCTTAGCTCTGGTTCTGTGTTACATGAGGGGTGTGCATAGCTTTAAGTTCTCTCCAGAGTATGGTAAAACCTTTATCAGGTAATGCTTCATTTTATGGATTGATATGAAGGATTAACATTATCAAAAATCTCATCTCTTTTAATCACAATGGGGAACATTTTTTTACCCCTAGCAGAAGAAGGAATTGTAATTCCTGTATTTTGGAAATTATAGCTAATCTATACTCTGTTCCTTCAAAGGAGATCTTGATCTTTATCTTCAAGCTTAAACTACACACAAAGATTATCTCTTTTGTTGTTTTAGAGGAGCTGAAACCTCAAATATCTGAAGAAGTTTCTCAGTTTTTATTTTTTTTTTAATTCAAGCTTCCCGTCCAAATGTTAAAACCCTTTGTATTCCAACAGACATTACTAATTTCTACCACAGTCTGAAAATGCTTTTTCTTGTTTAACTGTTTCAGCTTTTTATTGTCTTGAAAGAAATTGCTATTAAGAACTGATGCAAATTTAAGGAAAGATGCGGTTTATAAAAACAGCTGCTGGACACTCTCGTCAAGGGGAAAGATTGACTGTTTCAGCAGGCAACACACCCCTGACTGTTTTAAGCACAAGCCCTTCAGGAGAACTCTTACTTTTGCTCACTGGACCACAAAATTGAAGTACCATGGAAGAAATCCAGACACGCAACAATGCCAAAATATGTATTGCACTATACTGAAAGGCTTCAAAATTACTGTATTTACACAAGGGTATTACTGACAGAATAAATGAAAATTTTATGGTCTAAGAAAAGAAACACAATTTTAGTTAACTAGCATTTTTCTACTGCTCTAAAGCTTTTATTGGGAGCAGAGGGAATTTGTACTTAGTGAAGTAGATAGTGAAATGATAATTTGTCTTTGAATGGAGTACTTTTATCCCATTAATTTCAGCCATTATGGTGTGAGATAAGATGTAAGCCAGTGACTAACAGAAAATTAAGGCCCCCCAAAAAGAGGCAATGAAACAAAAGAGTTCCTTATGCACTATTATACAAAGCACATGCTAAAATTAATTTTTACTCAATCTTTTATTGCAGCCACTTATAACCTCATTTCTTTATGCACTTTATCATGCCTACTTCTGCTATATTTAAATATAATCAGTTTACTCATCAGATCTCCTTTTTAAGGACATTTGATTAAAATCCTTTCTTGTTTCAGCTAAGAGAAAAAGGGCATTGCAGTGGAGATATGCTTTAGGTGACTGTATGGCACTGAAAATTGTCCTTCCTTTCCTATACTTCAAATGAAGGAATCATTTAGTATATTATAGAGAAGCATACTTTAGATTGTGTTATTTTCAAAATTAATCTGGCATTGTATGCTGAGTATTAGTGATAATAATCCTTTTACAAAAAAAGCATAACTGTGATGTTTTGAAAGTACATTTCAGGGTAACAAAAAAAGAGGAAAGAATCATAGACATATGTTATCAGAAGGAATCTCCATAGTTCCAGACACATCATTCCATCTATTGCACTGAAGCTGGATCATGTAAAACTACCATATGCTTGTCTAATCTGTTCTGAAAAACAGTGAAGAATGGTTCATCACATCCTTGGGTAGCCTGGTGAAGTGCCTCATTACTCTTCATTAGAATGCTTTTACTACTCCAAACCTGACGCCTTTGCTGATTTCTACTTGTCCTTCCCCCGATGTGTATGAAGAAAAAACATCTTCCTTTTTTCTAACTGCTTTTAATTTTTTTTTTCTGCTAGTCAGATCATTCTTTTTTTTGAACTGAAAACATTTCCTAATTTTCTTCTGAGTCATGCTTTATAAAACCCTTTGCATGTTCACATTTTCTCCAATTTTCCCTGCTGTAATCTGCAGTTTGCCATCATCATTCTTAAGATGTCCAAAATGAACCTGAATCCTTCAGGGACTCCATACTACCAGTAAACCGGGCAAAGAAAGCTACCTCTCTTGCTCTGTGTAAGACCTCCTAGGACACATCCTGAAGTGAGACCTGTCTTTACAACAACAGTCCCCATGAATTTATAGTGTACCTCTGACCTTTGTATGCCCTTAATATATTTTCTATCTGACAGATTTTTTACCACTGGGAATGATGCATTCAGTTGAGTTGCGGCTATTATCCTCCTTGAGTACTTTCTGCTAGATTTTTGAATTTGTCTTGTTGAACAATTTTGTTGAGATTGTCCAGCTAAAATTTCCCAGTAGCTATGCTTTGAAAAAGCAACAGCTATCCTTTGCTAATCCTTTGGAGATTGCAAGTAAATCTTTTCATCTGAGAAGGTGAGCAAATTCAGTCTAAGGTTTTTGAGGTGCATCCTGGGATGTCCACCCTTAATGCCACAATTCCACTCACAGATTGTCTTTTGTTTTGCTTCTTTCCATAGTCTGGCAGATCAAAATTCTACATAAGGACTCTACAGATTCTGCTGTAATGAAAACATGAAGAAAAAGAAAGTACTTTAAAATAAAACAGGTTTCCCAGTTCCATGTTTTTCAGCTTCCCTCAGGTTTATTTCAACTGACACACACAAAATTTATTGGTAAATAGTGATCATTATTCATGGATGCTCTGGGCATAATTTCCATCTGCTCACCAGATCTTCTCACTGGTATTGTTAGGTAGCTAAAATACATCATAATATCACCACCCTCCTCATGTTGCAAGAGGATTAGATTTAAGGTTCCCTGGGTAGTTTTGATATTCACTGGAAGAAACTGTGATGGTAGAAAAATTCAAGGCAGAACTGAGAACTGGAAGCTACATGGCTGTGAAGTGGGTCACTTCCAAACAGGCAAATGCACCTTGCTTGCATGCATGCAGAAGGCAAAACAAAACTAAGAGGGTTTCTTGCCCTATACTCAGCAAGTATTCATTCCTTTTCCTCTGCCAGAGTTGCCTGTTGCTCCACCTTTGCAGACTGACAAGCTCACTGTGTGTGTTTGCACCTCCTAAGAGAGAAGGCATAAACTTCTTATAGATACTGCAGCTTAATCAGAAGTTAGAAAGCTATTTTAAATAGATAATAAAAAGATAAATGCATGATTGCTTGCTAAAGTGATAATCAGGAAACATTAAGCACTAATGCTTATTATCACAAAAGCCAAGTCTAATCAGCTTTTAAATCAGCTTTTAAATGTATAATTAAATTTATATTTCAGTAATTTTCTGAATCTGGACTTTGTTCTTGTTGGGAAACCCTGTGAGACTGCAAAGCTAAAAATATTTCTATGGGACCCGGAGCTGATGTGGAAATTTTGTACTGCTGGAAGGAACACAGTACATTCTATAGAAGGTTCTATAGAGATCCATAGAATTTTTAGAGGGAAGTCTAGAGCAGGATTTTCAATCAAAATGTGCACATGCAGCTAAAAATCTGACTCGTGTCACTGTATGCCAAGAGGCTGAAGTCATAGTATGGGTTTCATAAGTAAAGTCATTTGTGTGCAGGATCAATGTTAAAAGAATTATTTACTTCTCCTGGGGAAGAAACAGAATGATAATGGAATCATTGATACAGTCTTGGGAAAGGCTTTATTTTGTTCTCTTTTTCTTCAATAGCTCGTAAATATCTTCAAGACGTATAATTTCCAGAAAAACAATTGAAAGGAGACTAGAGAAGAAAGGAGACTAGAGAAGAAAGGATGAAGAATTGTTCTTGTCACAGCAGTAAAAGCAATGTTGTGGTGTAACCATTACAAAGAGTAACAGTATAAAGCCCAAATCAGAAATATGTTTCGGGTAGCTTTTTTTTTTTTTTTTTGTAAATGAGAACAACAGCCTTATTAAATGCTTTTCACTGAATTTCAAATAACTTTCCAAATTATCCTGCTATTAGGTTAATTCTTGTATTCATTATTAATTGGCTGGGAATTAGAATCCTCTGGAAAAAGAAGTAACGGGACAGAAGCAGGGAAGACATTATACTGAAGAATCTTGCATTGTAAGGCAGAAATTAAAGTAAATTATTTTTGGTGGTGGTAGCATACATGGTTTACAGTAAAACAAAAAGATGGAGCTTGTAGGGTGCTTATTCTATCATACATAGCTCAGTCTATTTTATTCAGGCTCCCTGATATGGATTAGTTTTTGTAATTTCTCTAATTTTTTGATCCTCACAAACAGATGAGGGGAGGAGAGGCAGTATAAGAGGATATTAATGTTTACAGATATTAGGTCTCCCTTATTTGGAGACACATCCACTAGGAATATTTTGAATCTTTGTCATTTTTATTATTTTCTTTTTCTTTTTTCATTGTCCACTGTTGGAACCCTGGAGGCTGAAAAGTTCAGGCTTTCTGTGTTGAAAGGTGCTGACCCTTAAATAAGCACCAAATTTCACTTGAAACCTTGGGACAGGCTCCCAAGATTGAGTAATAGCACGGGGTTGTGGGTGTATAGTTTGAATAGTATTATGTGATCTCACAGGGTGAAAAAATTATATTTAAGATTTTAGTATATAGTAATATATGTGAGACAAGATGGAGGGCTTTGGGCATTGTCTAAGTCCTTCTTCTTCACCTTCTTCTTCCTTCTTCTTCATGGGTTTCAGTGATTTTTGGTAACTGGGTGAAAAAGGTCTGCATTGCAGGCCTTGGGTTATCATTATTGGGTCAAAAGCATAAACAATATAGGTGTCGCCTTGTTATTGAGTAATTATCACTTAAATAACCTTGGAAAGAGTTAGAAGCACTCCATTTTACCTAGTTTTCTAGCTTGCTAGTCAAAGCTTATGGCTCGTGAGTCTGTAAATACTGTAAATAGTTAAGAAATAATAAACATTCAAGTCTGAACTCAAAGATATGTTTCCCGTGTAATTTATCCCGAACTTGGCAAAGAGAAGAAGAAGCCAAAACCATCACAGTCCACCAGCTGCAAACTCTTACAATGAAACATTTCCATAAGTTCTTAGTTTATGAGCCTTGGCCCACCTCTTCTTAGACCTGACTGTGTGTTTGAGGTTATGGAAGTGTCAAAACACAGTACTTGTTCTCAACCCAGTCAACCCCAAGAAAGAAGAAGAAAAAAAAGAAATGCACAGAAAAAGTGACCTAGATGATTCTCAGTACTATCCAGGGAGCAGCAGTAGTATCTCTGGCACTATGAAGAAGGATAGCAGCCTGATCAATAGAAAAGGTCATCACAGATCCAGTTACCATGATGCCTTACAGTACACCCAACTTCTATCCCCCTGCTGCTGACAAGTCAGAAAAGTTTACATGGGACCTTCTTGTGTGTTGCCTTGCATGTCCTCCCTTCTTTTCTGGATTTGCTTTCCATTTATTTCTCTTATCTGATGAAACAGGTGGGTACAATTATCTACAAGCAAAACAAAATTAATGATGAATAGCCATTAAGGAAAAAAAACCCCAAATATGAATAGAAAAATACAAAGAAAAAACCTACCCCCCAAATCCTATACTAAAATAAATTTTCTGAATGCTTTGCTATAATAGTGTGTTAGCTGACCTCTTAAAATTAAGAAGAAACCTGTTCCATGTCTTAAAAAACATTTGTAATAAACCTAATAGAGTTGTAAATGTGTGAGTACATTGTTACAATGGATTATGCAATATTAAATGTTTTTCAAAAAAAAAAGGAAGAGAGACATCTTGCTTACATGCTTCATATTTTCTTAAAATAAAAAGACAACACAAAAATTAAAGAAGTCTCTCCTTCTCCGAAAAAAATGTTATGACTGTATGACCAGATAATAAATTTATACTATGCAGAAAAAAGATGGAGTGGATAGGGATGTCAAGCTAGGGTTTATATAATCCAGACAAGATATAGTTATATTTTTTTATTCCATTTTCTCCTTATAATAATAATGTGGTCATCTTCTGCGAATTGAAACTCTTTTAATTACTGCATTTTCCCCCCTTTTATACCAATTAACTTTTAAATACAACAGGAAGGTTAAAAGATGACAATGTGCCGATAATAAAAGTATGTACCTCGAAAATAAAAATAGTATTTAAATACTGACTGTCAGCCCCATCTTGGGATGCTTTAGGATGGGGGTTGTTTGCAGGTTGGAGCTGGTGATCCACCTACTCTATTCAGCTCTGGTGAGACACATCTGGTGTGCTGGGTTCCTGTAGACTTACAGGACTGAATCCAGTGATGGGCCATAAAGATAATTAAGGAATTGGAGGATCTCTTACATAAGGCAATACTGAGGAAGCTGGGTTTATCAGCCAAGGGGTGGCTTGTGGGGAAACTGAGTACTGTGCATAAATACTTCTATATGCAAACCAGTTGTTTTGTCTAGCTCACAATAATATTCATACAAATATTCTGTCAGCATCTTACAAGTCATGTGTTCTACTTCATTGTCTTTTATTTAAAAAAATTTTCTAGCGCTAAAAAATCAGAATTAAGAGGGTTTCTAAAATGTATCTGCTGTGGATGGTTCAACAATCACAGCAGTCCTCTCCAGAAACTCAAGTAACACAGGGCAAGTCCTTCTGTGTGTTACATACTACCCTGAGAGCAGTTGGATGAGCTGGTTCTTATTCCAGTCTTAAGCTATGTAAAAATTTGTTTCTGGTTTTGGATTGTTTGTTTGTTTACTTTTTGGTTTTGCTATTTTAAAAAAAATAGTATTCTTTTTGTTTTCTTGGGAGAATGGTTATTGGTTTCTTTGTTTGTTTAGCTATTGTTATTTTACTTTGTTTTTACTAGCTGCTGCCTCTGGAATACAAATTTGGAACACAGAGGAAGTAAGTTTAACTTAAGATAGCAAAGATATTTAGATGTAGCTTTCTGCAGTCCTCTTAGGAATAATCTGGCATTCAGTTCTTCCTCTAGAAAGGAGCAAATAAGACTTCATGTTTTAGCCCTGAGCAGATGCTTTAGACACAAATATTTCATTAGAATAAAATAGGATACTAATATGCATTATACCTTTTTAGCATGTATCATTTACAATCATGACTACCTTTTGACCTTACCTTTTGAAAATATTTTTCTTTGAGCTCTTCTGTGTCATTTTAAATGTCTTTGTTTTATGTGGTATGAAGGTATAGTGGCTTTCAAAAGATATAGAAGTAAGTTGTACACTCAAGTCACAGGTCAGAACCCTCATATAGCAAAGGATTAAGTAATTGCTTTATTTATGAAAGCTAGCCCATCAAGCTGACATCAGGCACTTTAAAACAGGACCTTATTTCATTATGCTGTGTTGTGCTTACTTATTTTATTGTAGAAATATTGGACCCCTTAATTTAGCTGACATAATGCACATAAATATTGAAGCAAAATATTTTATCATATAAATTACTGGTATGAGCCCTGTATAAATATAGAACTAAATCAGGGCCCGAGTAGCCTAGCTTAATCTTCCCCCTCCCCAGCCTTTTCACAGCTTTTGCACAAAGACAGGGAGCAGAGCTCTGATACACAATCTATCTTCTGGGCTGTACCTGTGGTGTCCGACCACACATCACCTCTTTGCTGAGCTGCTGGGAAAACTGCAGCTAGTCCTGTAACAATGTTCAAGGCTCTCAACAGAAAGGAAATGAGCTCATTGCTAATGGAGAAAAAAAAAATAGAAAAAATGGTGTGAAGGGGACTTCTAGGAGGAGGGCTTTCCTCTCAAAATTTGGGCATGAAAGGGGTGATCCTGTGGAAGGAATCATTTTTGAAGCAGCTTTCATAAATTTCATTTTAAGTGCCTATTGAGATCAGCCTCGGACCTCTAATGAAGGAAAATCAAAACTAGCATTCTATGAGCTCAGTCACAGCTGTTGTAAAATTATATTTAGGTGAAGTTCTCAAAGTTGCAGAGACAAAACAGAGTCAAAGGAAGTTTTGACTGACAAAGAAGAGAAATAAGATTTGTTAATAAACCCAGCCACTGTGATAAATGAACATTTTCTTTCCTTTATGCTGAATTACATTACATTTGTTGGTATTTGTTTTACATATACTCATGTATTCAAAATGCTTTGGTATTTTGCAAGTATTAATGACAGTTTTTTAGAGGGTCAGGCCATTATTTAAAAAAAAAAAAAAAGTCAATGAGACAGAGATGTTCTGCCCCTACTGTCAGCCTCTGTGCTGTCGGTGGCCCCAGAGAATGCAGCAAGCCAGCACTAATCCTGCAGATTGATACAGCACTATCAGCTCCTTCAGGAACCACACTGGGAATTTGAACCAACCACCTTAACACCTGATTTTGTTTGATGTGGCATTCTACAGAGAATATCAGTCTGCTCTTTTGTTGTGTTAAACCCTGGCTGCTGCTCCATTATTTGGACTGGTTTCCAGACCACTGTTTCCTTTACCCAATTTTGGCCCATGTTCTCGCAACCTTCATGTGTTCTTCTTAGGACCCCAAGCCTCTTTCTGAGGTACCATGGGGGCACAACAGTTCTTTCCCATGGCAGGAATGTCTCATTGCTGTTGTGTACAGAGTCAAACAGGATCACTTTTTAATATGATCTGTTTGAATAGAAGTTACACTTAGGTGTGAAATAACTTTCTTTAGTAAAAGCTACCAACAGCTGAAACAGTAGATTGGTTTTTAAGTATTTATGTTTCTTAGTACCTGGAAGCTTGGACAGTTTATGCTCATGCTTTGCAACTTTTAGTAAGATTTTCTGGTATCTCCAAAAGAAATATATCAATTAAATTTCAGCGGAGACAGTAAAGTTTCCCAGTGTCTCTTTTTAATTTAGATTTCATGAAATTACATGAATATCAAAAGAGAGAGAATTTGTTTGAGAGCCTAGAAATATTAAGTATTTCACCAAGCTTGTTTTTATGGGGTAGTATTGAAAACTTTGTTGATTTTTAATATTGCATTATCCTAGAGGCAAAGAAATAATAAATCTATGTCAGCCCTTTTAATAGACAAAATTACAAGGCCAACTCTCTGTGAAGTGTGTTTTCTTTGATTTGTAACAAACTAATAGAAAGCTGAGAGGAAAATAAAAATATGACTGTGCAAATTTGGCCAGAAAAGTTTACAATTAAATGAAGTAATAAATTCAGGGATTTGATAGGATGGCAATAAAGTTTGGGGATTTTTTTAAATCTTAGCAGTGTATGTAATCTTTCTTTCACTCTAGGAAAGCTGTAAAAGCAGGTCCCATCACAGGCTACTTTGGTGAAAAATTAGACTTGTGACAGCAAGTTCATTGTGCAAAAGGTGTTTACTAACCATTGGAGTGATTTAAGAGAAAGTCAGTTTTCCTCTTTGCACTGAAACCCATGATTTTGACACCTAAGTCAATCTTTTTACTCCCATAGCGACAACACTGAGACTCAGTGAGAAACAGACTTAGGGATGAACCCCCCATTCACAATAGTTTGGTCACCCCAAAACCTCAGTCAAGGCACCGTCCTGATAGAGCACTCTATGGATATTGACTGTATTCTCCCTACAGGATAGCAAAGGCCCCTCAGGTTTGGGTGGCAACTGCAGGGCTGAAATCTCAATGGACAGTTTTCTCCCTGAAGCTCCCTTCCACTGCTGAGCTTGTGTGAAAACTGTTCTTCCATAAAGGTTTGTCTACAGCTCACACCTCAGGCTGAGGTCAGGTCTAGCCTAGCATCATAGGAAAAGAGACAAACTGTGGGCAGTGTGGCTTAATTCAAATATAACTGTATTAAAGCAATTGCCATGTCATGGGGAGTAAAGGACAGCAGCCTTGAATCAATCAGTGAAGTCCTTTTGAACAGATATCAAAAGAAGGATTAAAATTTTCTCTCTGCTGAGATGATATTATCGTGGACCCTTAAGAGACTACTGCTGAATTTGTGTTCATGTATGGCTCACTAACAGATTTGATTTCTCCTCTGGGGAGATTCCTGCACTGGATTTCAGGAGAAAAATCCCCAAACTTCCCAAATAATAAACCTGTCAATCAGCAATTACCTCCAGTGTATGTCTTATTTCTCCTTGATAAGGCAAGAATTGTGGGGTGCTTTTCTCTCAATGTCCTTTATTGCAGGCAGTTCAGGCTAATCCAATATAACTCAGTACATGGTTTTCTAATAATGGCTCCTTCTGGATAGCTGGATGCATCCAGAGATTCTTTTTGAATGTCTAATTGCCATTTTCCCCCCTAATTTAGCTAAAGATATAATTAGGCATAACTGCTAACTGTAACTGATCACTAAACTCAGGCAAACCAAGAATATAAAACCTTATTGTTTCATTCCATACTTCAAAATCAGTAAATTTATTTTTTCTGTCTATCATTGGCTGAGACACATCTTTAAGTTAGCATGACCAAGATCTGGCCCTATTCTGTAAATAGCAGAAAGTGTAGTACACGTACATTTTTTTTTTTCCCCTTTGGCCTGCTGACAGTCTGTCTTCTGTCATTTGCAAATTTAATGAGTATCTAATGAAGACATAGACTTGGAGTCCAATCTATGAGGATCCCAGAAGGAAATTTAAACTACAGCAAGCACTAGCATCTGAGGAGAGATAACAGTACTTTTAAGACCTGTTTGTAGTGGTAAAACTGATGTTTCTGCTCTATCCCTATTACCAAGAAATTTTGCTCCTTAAATGCAAACACTATTTGGCTACTACCAATTTCCTGGTAAATCTGAATACCTGTATTGCCAACATTTTTTTTCGATACAGTAGTAAATACGTGCCTCCAACAAGAACTCAGGTTGGGTGATGCTTCTTGAAGACACTGTCAATAGGAGCAGTGATGCTAAAGTGCATTAAAATGCCTTAATGGTGCTTCATTATCGGCTTCATTATCACCATTAGCACATTGCTATTGTATTTGTATATGCATGTATCCACTCATATATCTGCCAAGGCCTGACACATCACCAATCCACCTTTAATTGTTATGAATGGTTTGACAGAGTCCAGTTGGAGAATGGGAGCAAGAGTGGAAAAAAATAGATTCTCTCATACTTGTATGGTTATTTTCTCCCCTGCCGGTTTTTTTGTTTGTTTGTTTGTTTGGGGTTTTTTAGGTTTTTGCTTGTTTTTCTTCTTTTGTTTGATTTTACTACATTGAATTTCTTTAATTGTATTCCTGAAAATTAACTGAAAAAAATTTAGTGACATAAATAAGTGCGTTCTCCTGATTCATCTGAGTTTGTTTGAGGAGAACATTCTAAAAGTACCTTTGTCAGTTTTCTTCTAATTGCATTGGTTTGAGGGTTCTTTAAAAATATTCGGAAAAAAAGGGCTCAATCAGGAGAACAATGAAACAATATGTGACATTTTACTCAGAAATCATGCTTCATAGTCAACCATCAATCCAGAGTGCTTTGCTTACCAGGTATCTATGGTAGGTATAAATAACTAGGTGGGATGATAAATTATATATAAGAAAGCCACTGTTTTGTTTCTCATGGGAAAGATTCTCTAAAACATTCTAATCCTCTGTGACCCTGTTCAGTTCCAATGCCATCTTCATCTCCAGAATTAGTATCCTTGCTTCACTGTCAGATGTGTACATTTAGAAGCATGTTCCACTAGGTTTGTTTTATCACAGACTACCTCTTACAGTCCTCTCTGTTGCGAAGCCCACACAGTTCTTCCCCCACACTGCTCTGCTTGAGGAGGTTTTATTGTCAGTCACATCCCTTTCTGACTACTTTCTGCTGCCAAACAATAATGCTGAAAATTGCATTTCAGATGTCCACCTTCTCTTTTTTTTTTTATTTTCCCTTTCTGGGAGAACAGTAAAATATAATATTAAAATCTGTGAATGCCTGAAACTGTTATTTATCTGAGTTTTTTCAATCCTCTGTCTTCTGGACAATTTTTTAATCCAAAGAAAACATTTCTTCTAGTAGATTGCTTTTATCAAGTTTCAGGGCCTGTACCAATTTTTTTTTTTTTTTAATATGGACACTGATGCTGCTTGCTCTTGATCTTTCTTTGGGACATAATATCTCTATATTNGGGACATAATATCTCTATATTAAAAAAAAAAAAAAAGCAACAGAAAAAGACAAAGACACTTCCTCTAAAAACATCAGCTCTATTTTATTTCTTAGATGATGTAGTAGTAGAGTAGCTGTCCCCTAAGTATTCTAGAGGACATTCTAAATCCCTCTAAAAGTGGAATATGAAATTTATTGTTATTTTAGGCCAACTGAAACAATAGCTAAAAAGGGAAAAAGGAATAAAGCTCCAAACCCCCAATCAACTAACCAAACCCAAGAGCAGAAGCAAACTCGTTAAGTGGAAATTAGTTAAATTTCTTTCTTTCCAGATCCTCTAAATGAATTCACTCTGCTAGTTGCAAAACTCATGCAGGCAGGTGAAGAAACACAGTCTCCCCACTGCCCTAATCTGGCAATTTATTGAAGGGTTCTGCTGCTCCCATCTAGCCGACATGCTCGTATTTTAGTTGTGTGGAAACCAGGAGCTGCAGAAATGGAATGAAGCCTGGGCCATGATCAGTCCTTAAGACTGGGTTGCAAGCACATTTTTGCAGGAGTGCCTGGACCAGACAACATGGATGTGCTCCTGGATACAGTGTTATAGATGTCACTTATAATTAGAGGTTTTACATGAAAAAAATCCCATCCAACTGTTGTGAATAATTAGGGTTAAATTGTTAAATGTTTGTGAATAAAATATATGTGCATATCTATGCCATTCACCCTCTTAAAGAAGAAATCACTTGTATGATATTAGGAAGAGGTATTTGGTTCACTCTGCATGTCTATTACTAGAATGTCAGTCAAAGAAGATGCATTTTGCATTGTAATCTGAGAGTAATTAGGCTCAGTAATGAATACAGAACAGTGTAACAGCTTTCTCTCACGGGCCCCATCAGCCATGGTGTTTTCTCTCAGCACAGCTGCCGTGAACATGAACAGAAAGGAATAATTCTTGCGATGTATCAGTCAAGCATTTTCATTGCTATGAAGTCTCAAAGTCAATAACATATATTCTGAATTGGATTTAAACTCCAAGGCTGGATTTATGCCAAGTATTTTTTAAAATACAAAACTTTAAAAATTGTGCTGCAGTTCATCACTTCCTGTTGCAATGAGCTACATGTTTATGTTTCTCAGGAACAGGAGTTCACAGAAGCAATGGAATTTAAAATGGCAATTGTAAATGGCTTCATGGAAAGAAAAATCATTTTAAGTAGAAGTAAAAATGATGAGAATGCATACTCTTAGCAGTGTAAAACTGCTAAGCTAACAGTAAACCTTGTTATCACAGCTCTGGTTTATGACAATATGACTGATGCAGCAAGAATACCATTTAGTTCTCCTCTTTGTACAACTTACAGAGATTATGGTGTTAATGGCTATCAAAACACAACTTTTGTCTCCCGTAGTTTAAAAATATGTCATAAAAGACACACAAAGAGCATAAGGATGTCTGTAACATTCTGGGAATTCTGCACGTGCTATTTCATAATTATTTAGGAATAGTCCAAGCAGGAAAAGCTGCATGTAAGTAGAAGTGAAAAGGGTGGTCTGGTTACAGGTGCTCTAAGAGTACCCGAGGGACTTCATAGAGTCAAGTCTTCTGTGGATGTGACGGTAAATGATGGTAAAATCATGGCAAAGCTGACTCAAAAGAATTTAAGCTCAAAATATTTGTTGCTTGCAAATCAGTATTCTAAGAACGCACACATTTTTTTTTATCAGTGGGAATAACACTGTAATGTACTAATGATCTCAATGGTCTCAGAAGCATACAAGCAAAATTCTCCTAGAGATACAACTTCTGCAACCCTTGCTGGCATAGTAAAAAGACCTGGTCTGTTGTAATGATTGAAACTCTTTAGTTGGTTTTAGAAAAAAAAAGTCCCTAACTGCACACTTAAATGAGAATTTTGTAGGAATTTCCTTTTTATTCTGACATTCAGCTTGCATGTGTAACCTTGTGACTTTACAGGATATAATTTCAGGAAATAAAGACAAAACTTTTGTTTATTGTACAAAATTTTATACAGGGATATCAAGTAACACACTGAAATCAAGATGAAAATATATTTACTACATGTCCTTGAAATACTGTAGTATTTCAGTTTCTTTTAGTTTCCAGCTTTTATTTATGTTTGATTTGTTTTGATTTTTTAAAATGAATATTAAATGTGAATTTCTCCCCTGCTGCATCAGTTTCCCCTTCATTTTTAGTTTGACTCCTTTTTCTCTGCAGTCTGTTTAAATTCAAGTGGGAGTCATGCTATAATAGATCTCACACTGAAGTGATTCCCTGAACCATTTTTACTAAGTGATAGTGACAAAAAAGACCTACTGCCAATAACTTTTACTCTTATTTACCTTATGACTGTTTCTCCAGCCAAGCAACATGAAGGAGCCTTCATGCAACAGTCTCTGAGGCACAATGAATTGTTTTAAAATTGAATTCCAATGCATTTCAATGTACTTTGGTCAGTCTGCTGTCAATGCTTGTCTTTTAGCACAAATCCTTGTTATATCCTTTCTCCTTCTTGATGTCTCTTATGGTTATTTTTAATTAAGAGTTGCTGTTTGTATAATATTTCAAATGTTTTATTTATGGACAAAGGAACATTGCAAATCTGCATTTAATGTATCCCAGTGTGAAACCCTTCCAGTGTGAAAACTGTCTTGTCATAGCACTGAAATGAAAATGCAGCTTTTACTAGATTCAAGTTTAGCCATTGCAGTTCATTGTTCCTTAGTAACAAAAGAAGTTTGAAGAAACTGCTTCATTTTTCAGCTGGTTCTATAATATATAGATCTTTTAACTTTAAAAATCAAGATTTTTTTTTTAATCTATCCTAGAGATCCTTTTCTGTTTGTCTGCATTACTGTTACTGTCCAGTAAATCATGGGTTTTATTCCAGGTTTGCTAGTGGTCTGTTGAAAGGCTTAGGGACAGTTATTTCACCACTTAGGTTTCACTGTCTCAAAAGCAGAGCTAGTGCTGATTATCTCCTTCCTAGACCACTCTGATATCTGCTGAAGAGAAGTACTAAACAAATGTGTGCTATTAGTAATAGCTATATAAAAGGTACAAAACCCCCCTAAACTTAAAAAAAAAAGATCCAATTTTTACTGGGTCTCACTGTCATGAGGCTCTCATAAGGAAAGGTCTGCCTTATAGAAAATGGAAATATTGTCTAAATGAGAAGAAAAAGAAAGCCTATGAAACATGACAGCTTGAGTTTAAAGACACAGTCTGATGACTAGAACAAAATTTGAGGAGTGGTTTGCAAGGCTTAAGTTGCTAGTACGAAATTGTTTGCTTCTTCACATGGTATGGGAAGACAACAGAAAATTTCATGACCAGCGTGTTGGAGGGTACTCATGGATGAACAATACACAGCAGAGTAGTGTAACAGAATTTCGTATTAGGCTACTGATTAAGTCTTTGATAATTCTCACTTCCCACTATTCTTTGCAGCAGAGGGATCGGAGGAGTTAGAGAAATTTGTTGTCAATATGAGGAGGAATTAGACCAAATGAAAGTTAGATAAGTCTCCAGAACTGGGTGACATTTGGAAGAAATCTTTGGAGTAACTCAGATGTGAAACTGTGAAGCATATGGCAAAGCCTTGTAAACTGTAATTGTAAACAGTGCAATGCAATGCAATTCTACTGTGCTAGAAGAGCAACTCCCATTAACTCCATAAACAAAGTCTGAGAACCACAGAGGGCAACCTGCTAATAACAGACCAGAAAGTCTGATTTCCATGCTGGCAAGGTAAACATATCTAAAAGATATAATAAGTGCACTTGCTCAGTCAGATAGTCTTACAGCACTCCATCAGGTGCATGAGTCAAGATTTTCATTTACTGAAGCTAAATGAGTCTTTCCCTTGCTTTTCCATGTGCTCAATAGTCTGTGCTGTTGGTGGGAAGGAGGGAGGGGTTGTGAGAAGAAAGGGTATTTTTAAGGACTTATTTTATTTTTCATTATCCTCCTCTGATTTTTTTTGGTAATAAACTCACTCTCTAAGATGAGCCTGTTTTGCCTTTGGAGTGTTTTCTCCTGGTCCTTAACAAACTGGCCTTTGTTTAAATTTTTTCCCTCTCCTTTGCCCAACTATAGCAGGGGAGGATGAGTGAGTGGCTGTCGTGGGCGCCAGGCATTTGGCCAGTAGCAAACCGTGACAGTCTTGCACATAATATTTTTTCTCGTTTGCAGTTCTTCAGGTTAACATTTGGTAATGTTTCTGGGCTTAGAAAATCCATTGCTTTGATTAAATGGTTTTCTGCAAGATGAAATGTACTACTCAAATCATCCTCAACATAAAGGAACAGAAGATGGAAAATGATAATATACATGGGATTCTTGGGATGAATAAAAGTATGAAGCAGCTTACATATGTTTGTGGAGTTAACCTCAGCTGTCAGGTAAGCCCCCAATGAGTCTTTATTTGCCCCACTGTGCTGGTTCAGCATGGATGGTAAAAACCAATTAGTGACTGACTTTTAAGATTGATGGCAGGATTGGCCAATTAAATATAGGGATACACCTCTGGGTCACACAGGCTTAAAATCAAGAGATCTCAGGAAAATTCCTTTTTCCTTCCTGCCTTGGAGCAGGTAACAGGGCTGGTCCCAGGCTGGCGTTTGGCCCATGAGCTGCACCCCAAGGGAGAGAGGCATCTGAGCAAGATTTAACTCTTTCCTGGCACAGATGGGACTTCCAGAGCCCTAATCTTTCTGCAAGTGAGAAAAAAGGCTAAATTGGAGGCATGTAAGGAAACAATATGAAGATATCAAAGTCAGTGAGAGAGTCCTAACTGGGGCAAAGGAGTGAGAAGTGGCCTCATTTGGCTGGACTTCTCTTGTGAAACCACGGAGAATGGACTATTTCATGTAACATATGAATTCTTTGGGGGGTATGCATGGGTCTAGTTAAAAGTTGTGGACTGATATAATTGAGATTTAATGGAGAATTTTGAACAGAGGAAGGAAAAGTGACATGAAGCCCCTTTCTCCTAGGAAAAAAGAGACCTCTAGTTCTTGAGATGACAATGATTTTGGAGACAGAAGAAGATCTTGGTTTTATACTAGAAGAGGCACCCTTAAATGGTACCCTAAATAAGCAGACATGACCCATATGCAGTGTTGGGAAAGCTGCCAATGGGGGGGGACTTCACAAAGGCAGGTTCCCGGTGGCTGTCTTTGAGAGACATGAGACCCACAAGAGAACTGTTCTATGTTGTCCATGGGGAAATTCCATGGAAGTTCTAAGAGACTCCTCTCCCAAAGAACTGATGAAGGATTATTTTTAAATGGTGAAACTGACTGAAAATCACAGGTTTTGTCTCTTTATGTTGTTTGTGGGAAAGTGAACACTTTGTGGGGGAGGAATAATGTTTTGAAAGTTTCATTTTGATTCTCATTTTCTTCTTTTAGTGTATGTTAATAAATCTATCTTTGTATCTTGAAGTTTGGGCCTGCTTGCCTTTTTCCTCTTAATCCTATCTTACAGCAGAAAAGACACTTAAACCACTACACAAATTGATGCATAAGCTGGGAAATGAAATTAGTGGACGTGAAACCACTACATCCACTCTTATGGAATGGGGTGGGCAATTTGAAGGGAAAAAGTGACAAAACTCAAGGGCTGAGCTAAAGACAGTTTTCTAAGCGTAGAGGGAAGAAAAAAAAAAAAAGAAAAAAAACAAGAGGTGCAAATTTAACTTACTACCCATCAACCAATGCTTAGCAAGCATCTGAGCACGGGTTGCTTGGGAAAAAATTCCCCTGGTTTTATTGCTGAGCATGATGTTTTATGATGTGGAATATCTCTCTTCTCAGAAGGAGAGATACTGAGTCAACTCTTCCGCCTACATCTTCCAGTCTCTTGCCCATCTCCAAGCTGCATGTGCTGTCAGAGTGAGAAACAGTCTTGGAACTGCGCAAATAATGTTCAGCAGCAGCTAAAACGTTGTGTTATTAACATTGTTTTAGGAATAGAATATAATGGAATAAAAGAATATTTCAGTGGGAAGGAGCCCACAACAATCCTGTAGTGTAACTGTCAACTCTTTGGTCACAGATCCAAAACACAGAAACATATGGGTTGCTATGAAGAAAATTAACTCATCCCAGCAAGACCCAGTACAATATGAATAGAGTTTCAAGAGATGAAGAGTTTTTAAAACAGCTGAGGGAGAATTTGATAGAGGAGCATTCAGAAATATAAGAGGGTACAATTATTCCTCTTTTCTCACAGCAACAGGCCATTGGAGCATCAGATGAAATGGTCAGGCTGCAGGTATAAATCAAAGAAAAGGAAGAGCTTTTACACACAGCATGCAGGAAAAGTCCAGAGCTCATCACCAGTGCTCCTGTGGAGGCTTGCTCCGTAAATGGGTTTGAAAAACTCTTAGGCAAATTTATGGAAGAAAATCAATCAAGGGCTATCAAACAGGATGCAGATGCAGCTTTTAACTGAGAAAAAAAAAAAAAAAAAAGAATCCCCAAATGGCAGACCGCTGGGAACCAAACAAATAGGGAGAGAAAGTAGCAGTATCTGTTTTTGGTATTCCTAAGCTCTCTCAGCATACATTCTGTACAGGCCCCTTTCAGAAATGGGATAGAGGCTACATGGACCTTTGCTCCTCAGATAGTAATTTCCTTCTCTGGTCTTACATTTATGTTCTTACTATTAGACTGCAGTTCATTTCAGGTTATACTTCTCCAGTGACATGTTTTAAGTAGAGGGGGCCATGGAAGATAGAAACCAGGATTTCCTGACAAAGACAATTTAAAATGTTCTCCTATCTACTCCATTTTTTTTTGTGTCAGATGTACAAAACTAAGTTTTTCTCCAATAGGTGATTTCCATTCAGAAACATCCCTGTTGATCTGTGTCTTAAATTCTTATTTTAACCATTTGTATGCTCCCCCCCGCCAAGTTCTCCAAGTGGTTTAATTTCTTCCACAGAAGGTATTCAGAGTGTCTTCAAAGCCTTCATTCCTTATCTGGAGTCTGTAATCCCTGATGACACTCATCCCTCCTGTTGGACAGGTCAACCTGATCAGATGAGGAAAGGTGATTCTAGTTAAAGATGTAGTGAAATAGCTGATTCTAATTAGAGGAGGTTAGAAAATACTCAATTTCAGTCTGCTGCTTTCATTTTAGACAGGTTATCCAGTATCTAAGTTAGAAGCAGCAGGTATCTGATCTGAAAATATTTTTTTTCCCCTTCAATCTGAATCTTAGTGCTTTGGTATTACTTTCCCTGATACTTCAGTCTAAGTGGGAACAGCCACATCAAATTCTGTTTTTGAACTGTAAAACTTGCAGCACTGGTTTATTCCCTGAGGGTGTTGTATGGGCTTCAGTGAAGGCTTTTAGACAATTGTTGCTAATATAGGTAATACATCCAGATAAAATGCCTGTTACTTGGAAGCTTGTTTTCATTAGTATGTTGAAAACAAAGACTAAAATTAGGCCCATCTTAAAAAGACGTTGACCATAATGATGTAGGATTATAAACAAAGCATTTTACACATATGTCTTGAACTATTATATTTTCTAATTTATACAAGTTTAATAATAACTTATTGAATTAAATTAAAAGTCTATTTGAAATCCATTATTTTTACCCAAGAAAGAGTTGAATCTGAATTTAAGATCAAATTGAAATGCCTAACAACATGTTTAAGTCAGATTTTATATTTTTGAATTGTGCAATAAAGTAGTATTGGATTTTAGGTTCAGGGCTTTGCACTAGTAACAAATGCAGTGCTAAAGCATTTTAGATATAAATATTTTGTGCAGAGAAGGAACCTACATAAGCCCAAATATTTATCCACAAATTGAGTCAATTGGCCCTATCATCTAAGTACGTGTGTATAAATGAAAATACAAGAATGGTGCAGATTATACCTTTTAAACTGCTGTTTTCAGATTGGTTTCTTCACTTAAAATTTGGAATGCAGTTGCATTCATAGTTCTTCCAGAAACAGAATTGTCTTTTAGAATAATGACACTGAAAAAATAATACCTAAAACAAGCAGAGAGGGGAAGTAAAAATTATATCCTGCTGGATTTTATAGCTTCATCCTTAAAACAACTGACACCAACTGCACATCTGGGTCCCAGTAATTTGCTCCTCTGCTGTGAAACAATGATTTTTGGGCTAGGCCTGATATGTTGAATTGGGTCGTGTTTTGACATTACGTATTATTGTCATGTTAGCAAATGTGGTTTTAGAGGAAAGACTGAACTGTTTCTGCACATACCTGTGCTCTGTGCACTGTGCAGTGTCTGGGGAAAGGGAGGGTCCAGAGCAGCAAGCATCTCTTCTACAGACTTCCTGCAAGAAATGGTGAAAAGCAGGACGCATGGAATCCTGTGCAGTAAATTTTAGGAAAAGGCTCGTCTTTAATTCTTACATAAGTTGCTGTGCCACTATGAAACAGAGAACTGAATGTAAGAAAAACAAGAAAGGGGGAAACACAACACATTTGTGTGAGGTAGAGGTTGGGGCTCACAGTCAAGACTGCAAGCATGCAATCTTTGTCTCTCGTGTTTTTTTCCTGAACATGTAAACTGAAACTAAATGAAACTGGAAGAGATATCTCAGTCTTTGGTTTGGGAAATGGAACCTGGACCCTGATCTCTGTAATCTTTGCCAGAGGAGAGGCATTCTCTGAGGACCTTGAATTCAGGGGGTTTCCCATGGGGTTTAGCATGGCTTGGAGCAGGGCGTGACTGCCAGGACCATCCCAGCCAGGAGCTGGGGAGCTGAAATGGGATACTAGGCTTTAGGCTTCTGGGGGAGTCCTGGGGGCTTGGGCAGGGACATTGAGGCCAATAGGCACTCCCAGGGCCAGTCTCTTTCCCAGCAAAGCACTTGCTTATATTGCTTTGCTCTCATTCTTTCCATTCCCTCAATGACAGACAGATTTCTTTCCTAATAATCTTGTGTCAACATGAAAGATGAGAAGCAATCCAATCCAAAACTTGTACCAGCCTATTGTAGAAAGGGACATCAAACCACAGGAAAACTAACAAGTTTCGTGTCAGGTGAGAATCTATTTTTTATTTCCTAAAATAACAGCAAATGCTCAGGATGATTCACATCTTTTCTTGTCTCTGTTGAACAAACAACATTACACAGGCTGTGTCTTCAGTTGTAGGTTTTGGTGCCCAGGACATCAAAGGTATCAAGTAGAGTAGAGCTCAAGTTTATAGTGTGATGGGTTAGCACAACACTACATTGCAGATAACTTAAGGTTTTTTGTTATGTACTGTTAAATTTTCTGGATGTGACAGATTTTTGAACTTGTGCTTCTCTAGAAGGGGACTGCTAGCAAGTTTCTTGTGACACTTCAGAAAAAATATCTGATGATTACTAATTCATTTGGCACTGCTCTCTAATAATGTAAATCATGATGTTCTTCTGCAGTATTAGTGGATATAATCTCTTTCAAAAATCCTACAAAATCCTGTCTCTTGTATCAGTACAGTCAATTATATCTGCTTTAGTATATCTAGATTTGGCAGTGCTCCAGTTTCTTTGATGTATTTAGTTAGAAAGAGACTTGATAAGCAGGTATCAGTGTTTAGGGATGAGTGAAGCCAGTTTAATAAAGATACTTTGAGATTCAAGTTTGTCTTTTCTCTAGTGTCGCTTCCCTCTTCTGCTTACCCTTAAATATAATTAGATTGAGGTTTATTTGACTTGAAAATAAAATCTTCATATCTAAAATTAAAGGAAAACATAGCAACATTTTTCTGGTTTTGTGGGAAAAAAACCCAAAAAAACAATAGGAAACCCCCCTGCAACAAACATAACCCAAGGGTTTTTGCTTCTCTCTCACAGTAACAGAAAGAAACAGATTTTGCATCTCAAAGTTTTTCCCAGCTGTGTGATCTTATTTAATAACAGAGAACAATGAGTGACTAGTTTCAATGATGGTTTAAAAAACACACTTGCCAAGTGTCTTATGATATTTGAAGTAGTGACATTTCACCATTTTTAATTCCTATGAAATTCTGCATGGGCAGAAGCTTTCCTTGTATTATATATACAGTAGCATAATCTCATTTCATACTGAGGTATTTAGTTATTAGGGTCACAAAACTGAACAGTAATCACTTGACATATATTGTTTCTGCTCATGCAGCATCATGGTCAGACTGATGGATCATAAAGAACTGAAGACATAGGTAAGAGAAATAAAACTCCATTTTGCTGTTCTCTTCTCTTCTCTTCTCTGCTGAGGTCAGAAGGCAACTGTGTCCAGAAACACATCAAGCAGCTTAGCTGCTATACTCCTTATTATGGTACAGCACTAAATATGTATACATTTCTCTGAAAAGTTTGCGTTTAATAAACACGTCTTAGTGAATCAGAGGGAAGTGAACTTTAAAACAGACCATCTTTCTGAAGGCTGGATCAACTGTCCCTGTATCATTGCAGTCAGAGGTTTGTTCTTTTTTATCTTAAAATCTTCCAGCGATGGAGACCACTTAAACTACTAAATAATCTATTCTGCTGTGTTATGAATAGAAGTATTCAGCTTGAATTATACATTTGTGGTTCTAAACTTTGCCCTGTACTTTGATACAATTAGATAGTTAACCATGCCCAAATTTTCTTATCTTTCAGTGGTTATTTTTAAATTTTTTTTTAGTAATTCAACTTGCAGTGTTACAACACTCTTTGAAATACAGATGGAAATGCAAGGACCATACATTTATTCTGACTTATTTCCCCCTTCCATCCTCTTTAAATTCCTTACTTTTTTCCTTCTTTCACCAGTTATGCTTAGGGACTCAGAATTGGTTGAATTAAGTTTTGAAACCCTATCACCTCTAGAAACCCAGTGATATCTTGGTGGGTATCATGCAGTCTGTGCCTTCCAGAAATAGTAAAGAAATACTGAGTTTCTCAGGAAAATGTTTTTTCATTATTACAAATATGATTTGCATACATACTGGAGTTCTCACAGTTGAATTCTAAATCTGGAAATTTCTGCTGAGAAAAGGTGGTTAATCACCCTCCCTTTACACTTTTCTCTGCCTTAACATCCTTCTCCCATTTTATCCCATACCAAACTCTCTGGGTTCTTTAAAGAGAATGTCTTTGTATGCCTGGACTGATTTTTAAGGCTTTTTTTCATTGTTTATATGTTGTTAAAAATCAGCATGTGAAATGGTTTTGCAGCCTAAGGGCAGAGAGAGGCAGCAGGAAACAGAGATGCAGGAGTTCAGCTTTGTTTTTCTCCTACATGCCCATTGGCAGTCCCTCCATATGTCTGAAGCCTTCACAGTGTGTTGCTGCAGTAGAGCAGCAAGCATTCAAGGGTTTATCTGTAGTAGATGTGATCAGTCACTGTTTATGAAGCAGCACAGCTTGTGCTGATAATGAAAAGCCTCCTGTTCCCTTCCCCTCCCAATTAGCAGGTCTTGTCTGTCTCATATTCCTTACAAAAAAGTTTTATGTCAATATTGACAAGATGAGAAAAAGAAAATGAATTGACTTTGCACAGCTTCAATCTCATCCTGTGAAAAATTCTGTGGGAGCTGTTCTGTCTTATTCTCTAACACTACCCTAAACATGAGTAATACCTTAGATGTTGAAGATGATGCATGACACTGACTTTTACTCTTGTTTTATGTTACACTAGTGTGTTCAGGGTGTTATGACCCACCATAAAAGACAGTAAAAAGCCCCAAACCCCCAAACCCTTTCCCATCAGAAAGAATGAAAAAAACACTCAACTTCTCAACTTCCCTTCCAAGTGATGAATCGGTTTATGGGAGTTGACATTGTGAAGAAGAAGCAAATGCTAGAAATCCCAGAATTTCAAAGAGGCTTTGTTTTGTGATGAAGCAACTGAATCTCATGAGTCAGAAGTGTGACAGCCCATGCAAAGCAGTTAACCTTTCTGGGTTTCATATTGGCAAAATGAGATAGTAATACATCTACTTACCTTTCCTCGGTTTTGCTAGGATCAATTCCAGGCACTTTAAGAGGTGCTTCTTTAAGGCAACGTGTGTGCATAAAGCCCAGCCAAAGTCAAAATGACAAAAAGATGAGAATACTTCTAATCCCAGTCTAAACTGGATATTTGCTTTTTATCAATCATATTTAATGGGAAAGTAAATGTCAAGGAAATGGATGCCTACATTATTGTCTTTAGTATTTAAAAAGTGTAGACATAGAACAGTGCAGTTAAGAATGAAATCAAGGATCAGTTCAATGTAATAAAAATTTATAAATGAGCAACACAAAGCCAATTTATTGTTTAGTAGAGATTCAAGTAACTGATTAGAGAGTAATTTTGATGCACTACTGTTCGCCTAGCACAAACTGTGATGAGTCACATTGTGAATAATTTGCAGACGGCATTTTATTACAGGTGCCAGCAAACAAAGTTTTTGGTATCAAGTGAAAAGATTGCAAAACACCTTTTCTATAACAGAATGCAATTTTGACGTCTATGTTAGTGACACCATTTGGAACCTAATATTTTAGGGGCTCACATTTGATAGACAGACTGTTAAGTTTTATTAACCTTTGCATCGATGTAGTGCACTTCATCTTTGAGTGGCAAACCAACCTACTTACCTCCTATTCTTTTATTTCTCTCCTTTTCTTCTCCCAGTTATGAGTCACATATACCTAGTACCAAAAGAAAAAAATAGCATGCTAAGAAATAAACAAAATAAAAAACTTAAAGAACATGGCCAGCATTTACAATTTTTTTTTTCTCCATAAATTCTCCATAGTCTTGAGTTTTCTTCATGCCTACAGTTTGTTCATCTGCGAGAACTTCTTCTAGGTTTGTAATCCTAGTTTGATATTTTTAGCACAACAGTGAAACTGAAATAAAGATCCAAATCTGAAAATTGCATTAAACTCAAAGAAAATGGGTGCCACAAGCAAGTTCCTATGGGTTTTGTGGGAGATTGGGATTTTTAGAGAAAATAGATCCTTTTAAGGAGCAATGTCTTAGGAGAAGCTCGCACAGAGCAGTGCTTATCAACAAAAATAAATATCGGGGCTCTTCCCTTAGGTGTCATGCCTAGCATCACACAAGTAGTGGAATGCCATTAAATCTACTTCCTCTGTAGACTTCAAACCCCTTCCAGTAGGCTTTATGACATGGCAACTAGCTTTTGAAAATGATCAGTATGTACCACAGTCTTGAAGACATCTCCAGCCAGAATAGAAAGCAGACCACCATGCATTTAAGTTCTTAAGGGAGAGGCCTCATCAAAAAGACAATTAGAACAAGAGATGCTTGAATTGTTCCAGGGCATGGTGAGGTTTTAAAGCAACTTTCAGTGGGTAAATACCAAAATACACAAGTAAATAGAAAACTGACTGGTTTTGAGGTGCTGCCTAATAAACACGATATTGTTACCTTAAATACTCAAGGACTTTTTTAAAATTAGTATCTTCCTGTAATAGCTTCATGGACTTCTTTTGACAATAAGAAAATTTCTGTGACTGAGTTCTTCTCCTCAAAATTTGATGCCTAACTATTGAACATTTGAGTAAAAACATATTTTCCAAAGCCTTCTACATATACAATTCTGTAGAACACATCTGAAAGTAATGCATTTACACAGGTCTCCAAAAATGCTTGTTCTGCTAATAAGATTAGCTGAAACAAGATTAGTTTGTCAGGATACCACGGTTTTTCTTGTTATGAATTATAACTGCATCCTTTAGTATTGTTTTAGAAAAATTCATTTAATGTAGCAAATACATTTGAAAGAATTGTGCATGTCTCATCTCTAGTGCTGGATTATTAAATTAGCTTGTTCACTGTGTTCGAACGAGAAAGCATCATATCAATTTCATTACTGACAGATACAAATTCTTGTTTTTATGAGATCAGCCTTTTCAACTCCCAGAATCGCTGGTAGAAATATATATGTCTGTCTGAAATGCAGAACTTCATAAAAATGGCCTCACACATTTTTGAAGAAAAGGTAAACTTGTAAGAAAGAAACCAGGATCAGGTCTTAACTAATTGTTAGAAAGTTATTGACTATATAGAAGCCTCTCATTGGACATTACTAAGTGTTATAGTTAACCTAGATTTAATTAGCTGCTTTAAATTAACTGTAATGATTATTTTAAAATGTCAAACACATATGGCCTACATATAATTGTCCCACAAAATGTAACTGAGATTCTGAAGGTGATTATTTTTAAAACTCCTATATTGGTAAAACACTAGGAGTACCTTTACGGAACATATAAGAAGTTAACAATTTTGAAATATGGCATTTTGACATGCAAATTACTATACAGAACGTTGTTGAAAGTTGCTAAATAATGTTAGTTCTTTAGCATACACATAGTTAGTGACCATTTTAGATCCTTGCTTACATGTTTTATGAAATGCACAGCTGTGGTGTTTTGAAAGGAGAAAACACTTTAAAAGCACTAATTTGCATTTTTGTAGGTGAACAGAAGGAAACAGAAGAAAATTCCCTCCTGACAATGGTAATTTATCTCTGAATGAGGAGGATTTGATCCACAACATTCATCACAGTTATTAGAAACAGAACAAAATTGCTCAGATATAAACATAGGTTACTTTCTGATTTTGTGAGAATTTTAAGTAAGTAGGCTTTATTCTACTATGTTGTACACATTTAATATTTCCTTGTATCAAATTTTAATATTAGTTAATGCTTACTAGTGCAAAATAAAAATACTAATTAGAAATTCTTTTAAATAATGATCCATAATAGACATGGTTGTCATATATATATTGTCTTTTCCATCATTTTTAAATGAATGGGAACTAATTTTGACTTGCAATTTATGTATTTTGGAGTAAATTTGTAACAGCTCTTATGAAGGTTCTGTTATCATTGATGATAAGAATTGCACTTGGAGGTAAAAATTATATGCTTGACCCACATCCATGTGGGCATTGCATGATATTTTCTATGTTATTTTCTATGATATTTTCTATGTATGTTAATTTTATTCATTATAATGAATAAAAAACCCAAGTAAACATGGCTTGGGTATCTGTTTTATCTTTTTAGAAAAGACATAGGACAGCACTGATATCATCTGGGCCTAACTGGTCTCACCTAACTCTACTTTAGATTTCTTAGTCTTTTTTTCCAAATCTGGAAGGGAAAAAATAGTGACATTACTATTTATTTCACCTATTTTAAGTGTGTATTCCATTCTATTTTAGGATAGATTCAATGTGATTCCATGTATTTCAAAGTGATCATGGCATCAAACCTGACAGAATTCAAGAAACATTTGGACAATACTCTCAGCACAAGGTGTGATTCTTGGGCTGTGCTATGCAGGGAAAGGATTTGGACTTTGATGATCCTTGTGGGTTCCTTCCAATCTATGACATTCTGTGATCTTTAAAACGTATTTGAGGTGCCTATATTTCAAATGAATGCTTAATATTAATGTGCCTAATTTGATGTAGATAAAATTCCTTCATAATATTCAACGTCTGGATTTTCAGAGATAAATTGGGATCACCTTTGGCATATGTCTTACATACCATAGATTTAAACAGAGAGGAAGTGAATAGCATATTTACACCCTTCTGATTTTGTTTTTGTGTACACTTAAACGTAGGAAAACTATTCTCATCAAAAAGTCAATAATTCAGATTACCTGTATTTGCGTGATGAAAAATATTGAGGTTTATTTCCCTGGTATCTATACTAAATGAGCTAAGTTTTGCTCTGACTTGTAATGGTCTAAACCCATTATAGAAACAGTGAATCCATTAATTAACTAATTATTTTTCTATTTCCTTAGGATAAGTCATATACAATAGAAAATGGAAGAAAACTCTCTCTCTCGTTACCAGTGGTTTTTTTTTTTCCAAGTGTGTCTATTCCTAAGCTAGCATAGGCTTATTTTTTGGTTCTGAAAATAGAAGTTATTATTATCTCACACCTCAGATTGAAACATTAACACAAAACTGGTTTTATACATTAACACTCCTTCTGAGAAGTTAGACTGAAGATTAAAATACTTCTCTAACAAAATTCTTGTGATTTCATGTTATTCAAGTATTATCCGAGATGGAGAACCATAGTGATTTATTGTGGAAGAATTAAGAGCCCTCTTACTTGCCATGGAAAGTTCAGACATACTGTTAGTTTGACACAAGCCACATAAAGATATTAAATGTGATTCTAATTAGTTTTATTCACCACTCAAGCCTCTACAGTTGGATTCCTTTGATATCATCCTGTTTCTATCTAATATGAGTAATGGGAATGGTTAGTGAACAATATTTCATACTGCCACATTCCAGTAGAAGTGTTTTCCGCTTGTATGCAGTGTTCCAGTGGATGCACTTTGATAAAATGGTAAAAAGGAGAAGCTCATAACTATCTCATTTCTTGACACAGAAAATCCTGCAGATTGGTGATACATCAATATGTAAAAAATTATCCTTTGCTAATACAATGAACCTGTTTATTGTAACACACTATGCTCACTTAATCACTGTTTTACAATAAATCATATTTATGTACTTACATCATGCTATTCAGCAAAAAAGGGACATTGTACAATTCAAAATATCCTTAATTAAACTAGTTAAAACCAAATTTCCAACTTGTTAAAAAAACCCCAAGAAAATCAGATAGTTTAGGACTCAGAACTTTTTGAGAAAGGGTTTGCACCTTACTCTAAAAGTTCTTAGTCCTAGAGTATAAACTATCTGTTCTTCTGGTAAAAGTCTACATACTTGTTCCTAAACTAGAACCTCTACTTTGCTAAGTTCCCTGGACCAAGGATATGTAAAATCTTGCTGTGGGTTGACCTTGGTTGGTATCTGGCTGGTTGCCAGACATCCACTCGCCTCTCTCTCATTTCCTTTCCTAAACAGGACAAGGGAGGAAAACATAGTGGAACAGCTCATGGCTGAGATAAAGACAGAGATCAGTTACTGATCAATTATCAATTACTGTCAGAGGCAAAACAGGCTTGGCTTTGGGAAAATTAATTTAAACTTTTGCCAATTTATTGAAAAGTGAGAAATGAAGACAAATTAAAACGTTTTTCCTCACAATCCCTCTTTTTCCTAGGTTCAATTTCACTCCTCTATTCCTGACTCCTCTTACCCCTCCACCCCTACCAAACAGAGCAGGAGGATGGAGAGTGAGAAGTTGAGCTCCTGTCTGCCCTCCCTCATCCTCACACTTTTTACCTGCTCCTCATCCTTTTTCCCTCTCTAGCATGGGTCCACTCTATGGGTTGCAGGCCTTCCAGATAAACCTGCTCTATCTTGGGCTCTTCTCCACATACTGCAGTTCCTTCATATTTACCTTCTCTGGTGTGGTCTTTTCCATGGGCTACATGGAAATACCTGCTCCAGGTCCTAGAGCATCTTCTCTCATTCTCTGAGCTCAGTGTTTACTGTATTATTATTTTCCTCATTGCTGGGCATCTTCTTTTCCTTCTTAAATATATTTTCCCCAGATCCCGCCAGGCTGAATGGTTCAGCAGTGTCCCGTGGTGGGTCTGTGGAAGCTGGCAGTGTCTGACACAGGACAGCCCCTGTATTTTCCTCACAGAGGCCATCCCTGCAGCCCATCAGCTGCCAGCACCTGGATATGACCAACACAAAAAAATATCTTTGACTAAAAGAGACTCCTAGTTAGCCTGATGCTGAAACTTCTGAATGAAGAAGTAATTAGGTAAATAAAATACGATCATACTCTTTGTCTCTTCTCACAAGGAACATGCTAATTACATTTCACATTGTCTAGCACTTTGTGTGTGGCCTGCTGAAAGAATAAGACAATGGGAAATGCTGTATTACATTTGGTTATGACCAAAATTGGCCATCTGGGTTAACATTTACCGGATATAACAGTGCCTGGGTTAGAGGGAAAGGGCTTAGTGGGAGGTTTTCCGGGATATAATTGCGCTAAAATATTGATTAATTCTTCTATAAAATCATAGAATGGTTTGGGTTGGAAGGGACTTTAGGATCATCAAGTTCCAACCCCCCTGCCATGGACAGGAACACCTTCCACTAAAGCAGGTTACTCAGAGCCCATCCCACCTGGCCTTGAATATTTCGAAGTATGGGGCATCCACAATTTCAGTGGGCAACCTGTTCCAGTGCCCCACCACCCTCACAGCAAAGAACTTCCTCCTAATACATATTCTAAATCTGCTATCTTTTTGTGTGAATTCACTGCCCCTTATCCTATCATGATCTTGTAAAAGCTCCCTCCCCATCTTCCTTGTAGGCTCCCTTCAAGTACTGGAAGGTCACAACTAGGTCACCCTTAAGCCTTCTTTTTGCCAGGCTGAACAAATCCAATTCTCTCAGCCTTTCCTCATGTGAGAAATGCTCCATCTCTCTAATAATGTTGGCGACCTTCCTCTGGACTTGCTCCAACAGGTCCATGTCCTTCCTGTGCTGGGGACACCAGAGCTGGATGCAGCACCAGAGCAGAGCAGAGGGGCAGAATCTCCTCCACCACCTTGCTGGCCACGCTGCTTTGGATGCAGCCCAGGACACAGCTGGGTCTCTGGGTTCCAAGTGCACATTACCAGCTCATGTCCAGCTCCTCATTGACCAGCACCCCCAAGTCCTTCTCAGCAGGGCTACTCTCAGTCTCTCTGTCAGTTTGTGTTGATAATGAGGGTTTCCCCTACCCAGGTGCAGCACCTTGAACTTGGTTTTGTTAACCTGTATGATATTCCTATGGGCCCACGTCTTGAGATTGTCCAGGTCCCTCTGGATGGCATCCTGTCCCTCAGGTGTGTCAACAGCACTGCTCAGCTTGGAGTCATCAGCAATAGAAATATGAGTCATCTAAGTGGTTTTTCAGATGAAAAGAACAGTCTAAATAAGTTAGTATTTGTTATTGCATTTGTAATTTTCAGCACTGAACTGCACGTAATGTTTCTTAATATCAAAAGGAAAGGGAAGTTTCAATGGAGAATAACTGTGACAGAAGCAGGATTCATAGTTACGGTAATTAGAGAATAGGTTCCAGTTTAGGCTGCAGCTTAGAAAAAGCACAAAAAATATTGAAGAATTCCTCCTAAAGAGACAGCAAGGTAAGGAGAATATTCTGTGTCAAGTAGAAGAGCAATATGAAATTCTTCTGTTATGACCTTAATGCCTTTCTCATTTTTCTTTTTTTTCCTGGCAAGCTGGGAGAGACAGTGCTGAAATGAGTTCTTAATTAAAATGAAGTGAATTGAGGAAACACTGATGATTCTCTGTTATCTTGAAAACTATTTTCTCCTTTGGAAAGGAAAATGAAGAAATGAAAGGTCTATTTAGTCAAAGAAATACCAGGATAAATTTTACTTGGCTAATTATTATTTTTATATATTATTAGACTTTCAATATGATAATAACTAGTGATACATATTTGAGAAAAGCCAAAATGCTAAAAGAAACTGAAATAGCCACCACTATTTTGAAACCACAATGTTTTAGCCTGTAACATAAAGAAATATTTAGGGAGTAAGTAGGTAAATAAATACATATCAAAGACTGTTTTGAAAGAGCATATATTCAAGTTCAAGTTGATACATTTCCTCCTACACCTCTTCCATGTTATGTGTTAAAACAAACAGCACAAAGATTTCAGCCTGGATTAAGGACTGCTTTGCCTTAAGAAATGAGGAAATATTAACTCTGGCATGTGATTTCCACTGAAATAAATTTTGGATCTTTTGCAATAATTTCAGGATGACTAAGAAGAAATGAACTTGTAAAATTTGAATGTATTGATTTGGACAAATATAGTGTCAGTGTTATCTGTCTGCAAAAACAAAAAACGTTTAAAAACCACAAAAAGATAATTGCATAAAGACATGCCTTGTTAAGATTTAAATGGGTAGTCTTGCCAATATTTAATATTCAAAGGAAGAAAAAGGAAAGAAATAATAGTTGGGGTTGAAGAATGAGCCATAATGTGTTAAATTAGAACACAGTCAAAAGTAATGGCTGAATTTTCACTGGCTGTCCATTAGACCTGTCTGTCTAATGGAACATTAATGGGATTTGGGTATTTTACTTCGATGTGACTGATAATTCCAGACATAGTTACTAACAGAGAGAAATTAAGAGCAGAACATAAGATGGAGAATTGCACATAGAAGCCAGAAAATAAAAGAGTAACATAAAAGCAAATCTCTTCATATGGTCAAACCATAACCATGGAAAAAGTAAGCAATACTTGCTGTTGAGCAGAGGTGTTAGAGGAGAATCAGGAATGCATTTTTTCCAGAGTTCACATGAGAAAGGAGTCAATACCTGCTGGTAACAATGGTGTGGATTTTACATTGACAATGTAATGTTTGGGAATATGTTAGTGACCCAGACTCATGCATCACTGAGAAACTTTTGCTGTTATATCTCTGAAGAAAAAAATATGATTTTCTCAGCAACTAGAAGATTGACCAGAAAAAAAACCAAGTAGCCCACAAGAAGGCTAAACTGTAACTGATTTCTTATAAAAGCATTTTTGCTACTTTTCAGAAGATATTGGCTCAATTTTGTTCATTTAATCCTGAAAGAAGTCATGTCCACTGGAAAAACATAAGCAACATCAAGCTAAAGCATAAAGACACAAAGAATGCTTAATTAATCCATTGGAGAGAAAGTGAGAAGCAGGGAAAACTGAGCTCCAGGCGAGTTTTCCAAAGAAAAGAAATGGCTTCCCTTGGTGCAGGACTTGTGAAGCAGAACATCTTTAATTTTCTGATGGGAATGAGAGCCTGCTTTGGAAACTAATTAGCTGTATTACGTAGCTGTAGCTGAGCAGACCACCTCTGGAGCCATGCTTGGGAATAACAGAACTTTCCATTGTAGCGCATGACACCATGGCTGAAGACAGACTTGAGGCCGGCAGAGAGACTGCATTATTGCTTCTGCAGTTTGCTTGCTGTGCATCCACTTAGTATATCTGATTTTAGACCCATGCAATAGCTGACATAGTCGGTGAAGTGAGAACTAGTAAAACACAGCCCAGGATTTCTTTTTAGTCATTTAACAGGTTCCTGATGCTCTCATTTTGCATCTATTTCTGTGGTAAGAGGTGACAGTAGAGGCACTTTATTTTCCCCCTTATGATGGCCCACACCAGCTGTATTTGCAAGCAGTATGAGTGTTTCCTCGTCCTACATTTGCAGAAAGTTTGTAAAAATAACTGTTGAATCTCAGTGTTTCCAAGACTGTTTTCACTCATTCTGTCATGAATGTAGGAATATGATTTCAAAGTAGAATAGAGTGGCAACAGAAGGTGAGACATCAGAACAGAAGAAGGTTGATGACTGCAAAAGAAGGTGTTCTTTAGTTTCTGTCTTCACCTTGGAGGGAGGTGAGGATAGACCATCCCCTCAATTCCTGGGTCATTGCTTACACCCTCCTTGAATAAATAAAACTCTTCCACTGTTATTTGAACTGGCTAACATTTCTGAGCTGCCCAAAACTAACAAAGTCCTAGCAATATCTTATGCCTAAGCAAATATGCTCACTTGATGACATTGCAGAAACACAGCTTTTGTTACATTTCTTTTACCAGCCCTCTGAGTGTTGTGTCTTTTGTTTTTTTTGTTTACTTTTTTTGGTTTTTTTTTGGGGTGGTTTCTGTTTGTTTGTTTGTTTGTTTTGTTTGTTTTTGGGTTTTTTGTTTGGTTTGTTTTTGTTTTTTGTGGGTTTTTTTTTGTTTTCCTGGAGAAATTCCACCTTCAAAATTATGGCATTAGCTATGTGAAATACTAAACCCAAAACAGAAATTCTAAAAAAAACCCTGTAGGGTGCTGGAAATTTTAGCATGGAAAACAACATGTAAAGGACTTCAAATTATGATTTTTATGACTTCTCCATCAGCAAATGTTTTCCTATAATTCAACTGGAAGTATATAGTAAGCTGTTGATAATAATGAAAATATTTCTTCTCCCCTGAAATTAGATTCTGAGGTTCTTCCATGTTGAGGAAGCTGAAATCTATGTATTTATGTATATCTGCATATTTTGGAACCATCTGTAATATCATTATGAGTTTAATAAAATGAATTGATCTATATAATTTAATGTTCTTTGGGTTCTTAACATCTAGTGCCACAGCTGTTTGGAAAGATACACCCGTAATGCATTTAAAAAATTTGGCATGTACAAAGACGTTTCTGTGAAGCTAAATGTACACTTATTCAGCAGCATTTTAAACTTGGGAAATGTCTAGCACTTTCGTGCATAAATTTTGGCCCTAGGTATATGGGCTGCTTTTTATAATATACATGTCATAAGAAAGCTCTGAATACACGCACTCTGCAGTCTATTATAATGACTGTTCTAATAACCAGGGGAAGTAAACATAAGGGTTTTCATGTTTCCCTAGTGCTGGGATGGAAAGAGAAACTGAAATCAGGACACTACATCAAGAGCCAGGAGCTGTACATTTGTTAATTTTGAAAGGAATATGTGTATTTGAACTTGACTAATTTTGCTACCAAAATTTCTCTACAAAAAAAAAATCCTATCAGAAAGAGTAATGAACCACAGGGTTATAGTGAGAGCTATGCAATGAGATAAACTAATAAGAAATGTGATGTAGCTGTCATTGGAGATACCATGCAGATGCAGACAGAAACAATAATGACCTAGTATTTTAATAGTTGGCTTGGACAGATACAGTAAAAGAGAGAGATGGTGATTCTTTGCCTATAATATTGATCTTTTCAATGAGTGTCATGAGTGGAAGCCATAGAGTAAGGTGGTTATTGCGATCTTTTCTGACATTAACAATCTCTTCCATCAACAGCACATCCTATTTCTTAATGATTCATTTGTCCAGTGATAGGATATTTGGACTACACCATTGAGCAGCAATAGACCTCTCAGCTGAAATACTGACTGCCTTAGTTGGATCTCTGAGGTATGCACAGATGAATTTCAAACTACTCCCTAAAATATCTGTCCCTGAACACATTTCTGTGCATAGGATCTTGTGTTCGGTTGCTACCAGCTCAATATTTCTGTGTTAGCATTTTAGGTGCTCTGTTTTATTGGCTGGTCTTCAGCTCAAACAATCTCCTGGAGTGATCTGAATCTTGCAGGCTTATATTATAGACTTAGTGAGTAGAATATAACTATCCCTAAATAATAAAGTATATGATCTTTATAACTTGGCACTTAATCAGAATTAGTGAGAGCCTTTTTTCTTTATTCCTGATATCAGAAAATATGCAAAGGTCCTTGAACTCTTATGCAGTAGATGAGTGAGTATTTACCTCCATGTTCAGTAGCCTGCAGCAATCAACATGTCAACAGAGCTTGAGAATTCTTGGATAGGAAAGGAATAAAACAAGAAAACCCAGTTAGGTAATTACAGAAATTAATGGTGAGGTAATGAATTAAAGAAAGAGGACTTTAAAAAGGGTAATTTAATATGAACATACAGGTGAAACTTTTCTCACAGTATGTTCTTCACCCATAGACTGATAGTAGCTGAGAAGAACCATGGCGGGGGGGGGCGGGGAGTAGGTACAATAGCATATTCATTTTTTCAGTCTTTTCTAACCTCTGTCAGAAGTTAGTTATAGAGAGCTCAAGGGAGGTCATATTCCAGTGGGGGTATCTGCAAGCTTAAAATGAAGCATATTAATTGGTGCTTAATGATTGAAGAAAATGCTGATTCCTGAAGCTAAGCCAGCTTCTTACAGTCTGGATGGAATTGATTTCTGCTGTGCTTGTATTCATCATAAACATGAACTGTAGGCTTATAACTAGGCTTGTATGCTAGTTTTAAAAAAATATATTGGAGTGTAATGGTTCCTCTGGGAGAAGTTTAAAAGTCCGTAAATATAATTCCTCGAGAGAAAAAAAGACAGAAACACAAAACTTCATGAACAGAACTCACTTTAAGATTTTGGACATCAAAATTCAGAATTCAGCAAATGCTGAAAATAATCAATCAATTTGGATGCATTGATGTAGGGCCTGTGGTTTTTGTCTTTGTGAGTTTTTAAAGACCTACATTGAAAAATGAACTTAATATCCAGGAAAAAAAATCCCAAATATACAGAAACCCACCAGGGCTGGTTTCTTTCCAGTCTATTTGTTTCTGAGTCTGTTGTCTAAAATGTCTCTGATCACAGGAATGTTTCATAAGAACACAGAACTGGAGCATGTACAACTTCCACGTTTCAGTGTTAATTTTAATGTGTGGACAAAAAAAAAAAAATTTAAAGAAAGAATGGGGGAGTAGAGTATGAAAAATTGTTTAAAAGGAAAAAATACATCACACAAACAAAAAGGCTAGAAGAAGTCAATGGAAGACCTGCTCATGAGGACTGATATAATTTCTAACTGGAATGCTTGTAAAGGTCTTTGAAATCCTTGGTAGTACATAATAAATGTGCAATGTGTAACTGCCTTAGCACTGTGAAGGACCAAGCAAGATTCTGTTCTTTTCCCCTGTTTATTTCTGAACTACTTTGTTGTTCCATCAATACACTGCTGATAGTACAATGTTCACCTGCCATTTCATACAGACAAAGACCTCTGGGCAGATGGCTGACTCCAAACTACTGCTGACCAGTTTTAGAAAAGAGATGCTGCTCCTAGTGAGAGCAGAGAATTTTACTCCCCAGTAGTATTGAATAGCATGAGAACATTATTCCCCAAATTATTACAATGGGATATTGGATTCCATGTAACAAAATGGAGTTGCTAGGCAATATGGGTGGTCAGCGCTTTTCTTGTGACAGCTGGCTTTAAAAAGTACGTTATGTATTCTATTCTGAAATTCAAATTATTTGTATTTAAATATGATTGCAGATGTGTTAAAGTAAGGTTTCATATCAGCCAAAAAAACTAAGATGTATCACTTGAATTTTGCTTGTGAATTACAAAGTTTTTAATTTTGGGACACATTTTCCACTGCAATTTTGCAGGCAGAACCACGAGAGAACACTAATTAGCATGTTTTTAGGATGTAGTGGATTTTAATGGCACAACTGGAAAATCGCCCACATGTCCCTAGAAAATTATAAGCAGAGATATTCCAGCTGAAACAGAAAAGCAGATGGATAAGTATGAAACTAATGTTATTTCTTCTGGGGCCAGAATGTCAAAGTGAATACCTAATGAAGCTCCTTTTTTTTTTTCCTTGAGCACAAACCATACAATACAAAAATATATCAAGTATCATTCTAAGACAGGAAAGCAAAGACGACTTGAAGTCATTTAAATGTATATTAGAAGAGTGAAGAGCTGGAGCTTTACTTAGAGATAAGAGTAAATAAAGTCCTTTACTCATTTTATGCATGCTGGGTTACAGCATAGTCTGACTTACATTAGCAACCAATCTTCAGTCATAGAATTCAGATCAGGATGCAGCTGTCTGGAGGCTCGATTCTGGGTCATCTGTCAAGGGCAGATGATTCAGGGGCGCTGCTTATCTTTTCACACCCATTTCACAAAGTAGCAAGTAAATTATTATTTTCCCTAAATTACTTGTGCGAAAGTTGTTTCTGAAGACTGGTCTGGGAAAGGTTATTGTAAGAGTGGAAATAAAAGTTCCTCTAAATGGAAAGGTTTGTCGCTGCAAAGTCAATTTCACATGTGCAGTATTGACAATATTTCATTAAATAACATTATAAAAGTGCTGTGCAATGACAGCGTAGCCTATTACAATATACATTACGTTCAGCAATGACTCAAGCTTACAAGACCCAGGATCAGGACTTCTTAGACCGTTGGCTAAAAGAACACTGGCAAGGACACCAGGATAAACATGAATATAGTCCTACTGGGGGTCTTTTGACTTCCATCTGTCAAGAAAGGCAAGCAGATGTGGCTTCCCTGTAACACCTCATTGAAAGGATAACAACTCTAACAGTACAGTACCTTGCCAAAGACCAGGGTTACTGATTGGCTTATTTGGTTTCACAGAAATAATTTTGTACTTTCAACAAGTTAGTGAACTTGATCAGCCATATAATATCTACAAAATTGGTGTCCTTAGAGAAGAGATTATCTATGTTCATTTAAATAAGTGGTTTCAGAGAACACAGTAAAATTAAGTCACTAATTACTTGCCCCATGCCCAGTCTATGAACCAGAAAAGGTTGCTGAGGGGATTTCTAATTATATCTCTTTTAAATGGATTTGAAAAGGCTAAATACTAGCAGTGTCAGTGTCTTGATGTATCACAGAAATGACCTGTGTCTATATCTCTAACATAGCTGCAGTAATGGGGCAGTAAATATTTGTGATAGCAATATTAGAACTCTTTTCCTAGATTCTTGGTATGTCAAAATCTGAGGTGATTGAGGTTGCACATAATAGCAGCAGTGTGTTTCATGTTTCAGTATCTTTGACTGAGTTTATGGTAAATTATTAGGCTTGCCCTTGCATTAAATATTGAAGTTGCTAGGAATAAAATGCTATCTCTCTGTTCCAAAGATGTCCACATTTAGTTCTCCAGCTAACATAAATATATATTACATAATTCAGTAATAATTAAGTTAAATTAACATATGAAAAACATAGGTTAAATTACTTTTGATAATGGAATTGGCTTATGAATAGGTCATTTGTTATCTCAAAAGAATACTATAGCCTTCTGTATAGTTCTTAATGTCTATACTTATCACAGAAAACATCTAATCTTTAAATCAAGAGCTGAACTGAAAATAGCTGAAAATAGGGGAAAACATTAGATGTGCTCATTTTCACTCTTAGAATCAAAGAATGACCCTTGTTGGAAAAGACCTTTATCATAAACTCCAATCATCAACTTAGCCCCACTACCCTTAAATCATGTCCTCAGGTGCCATATTCACGTTTTTTGAACCCTTCCAAGGATGGTCACTCTACCACTTCTCTGGGTAGCCTGTTTCAGTGGTTTGTGAAGAAATGTTTTCCTAATATCTAAGCTAACCTTGTTCTGGTGCAACTTGACGCCATTTCCTCTCATCCTGTCACTTGTTACTTGGGAGAAGAGGCCAACGCCCACCTGGCTGCCACTCCTTTCAGGGAGTTGTGGAGAGTGATAAGGTCTCTCTGCAGCCTCCTTTTTTCCAGGGTAAGCAAACCCAGCTCCCTCTGTCACTCCTCATAGGACTTGGACTCCACATCCCTCACCTTCTCTGGATATCTCCAGGGCCTCAGTGTCCTTCTTGCAGTGAGGGACACAAAACTGAACACAGTACTCAAGAGGCAGTCCCATCAGTGCCAAGGAAGAGGGAATGATCACTTCCCTAGTCCTGCTGGCCACACATTATGATTATAGTCAGGGATGGTATCCTGATCTAGATAGACCTTCAGAACTCTTTGCTCCCTTTCACAGTTTGCTTTTACATAAACACTAACTGCTCAAAAACAGCCCGTGTATGGTGGAACTTCACTGTGGTACTGAGACTTTAAATATTTCCTGTTTCCTTTCTGTTTTCAGTTAAAACAAACATGTTTGATCAGGTAGCTGTTAGTTTAAAATTTACTTTAAATATTTCTTTTCTAAATTTTAATTTTGAGCATGAAAATTTCAAAGGTGTTGTATTCAGGGGTGTTTCAAGACAAAAGTGAAGGATGGAGTCTGACTCTTCTGTTAAATAATGGTGATTAATGTGGTGAAGAGTTGTCCTCTTCATTCAAAATAGCAGTAATTCCATTTCTAGTAAGGAGACAAGAATGATGTGCACAGTAGGAGCCTCGAATTGCTTTGATCCAATCTCATCCCATTAATTGTAAGAGATGGAGTTCTGTATTAAAGAATAAAATAGAAAAGGTCTCCTGATGAATTAAGAAAAAAACCTTATAATCTGAAAAAAAAATAGTGTTTTTCTAGCAGCAATTGATCCACAGTAGAAGAAATTGAAATTATTCAACAATTAAAACAGAGTAAGTCGCACCTTTTTTTTTTCAAACTTGTAACTTTTGTTGTTTGGCTTGTGCAACTGATGGCTCTTTAGTGTTTCATTGGAAGGAAACAGTACATGAATTCTGATTACTATAGGGCAAGTTTATGTTATCTCTGGTCTTAACATGCTTTCTCTTTTTCTCCCATATCTATAATTGATGTCTTATCAAGTAGTACTGCTTATAAAAATTTCTGTGTTAAGGGCAACTTTTAAAATCTAATTTTCATGGTATCTTTTGCAATGTATAATTTACATTATTGTTAGTAGAAAGTGAATGCAAGCTAAGACAATGCAAGCAACAGAGACAGGAAGTGTCACCAATAAGACCTGTCAGAAAAGACATATAATAGTAAACAGAAAATAAAGATCAATACATACTCTCTTAATTCACTGTTCATGTGTTAAGAAAGGAACAGAATTTAGACTTCTACCACAAACAACTGGTCAGAAACATCCAGACTGATTTAAGTTGTCATGGTGATCAGCCACTCTTTGCAGATAAGCCTCTGACTGCTCTGCAGACCAGAGTACAGGCAGTAGTGATTCACACTTGTGTATAAAAGGGTCTCTCAAATATTAAGATGTCTTCACTGAGTTTTGATAAAAATTCTCTCCCTTTTGTTAATGAAGTGTCCTTTCTAGTATGTCCATCTGCCCTTGTAAATAATATGTGGCTCTTTGATCATGCATTACTAGGCTGTGGCAGACAGTAAAGTTAGCCTCCTTTTTTGACTTTTAAAGACACAGCAAGCACCAATGTTAGAAAGTGATAGTCTCTTTTTAGGGAAGAGATTATGTTATTTCAGATTTAGTGTTTGGATAAGCCATTGCAGAATGCCTGGCTTTGTTTCTGGTGGCCTCTATGCCCTAATGATGACAAGAACTAACAGAACCTCCTGTGAGATGGAAAAGAAAATGACATATTTCTTTCTAACTTTTTCAGAGTGTATGAGACTTGATAAATGTAAGAAAACTTATGTGTATGAATATGCTTCCAGATCTTAGAGATAAAGTGATCCTGTGCAAAACCATTATTCAAATGTGATGAAAATTTTCTCCTAAGATGTTGTAGGTGGTAGAGAGACTGATAGCCCTATTCACAACGCTTCAAACTTCCTATCAAATACAGTTAAAAAATAACATGACACTGGTTTGACACAAATTGCTTCAGACTATACATTTGTCATTTCCATTACTAAACAGAAACCAGGAATTATGGGTTGACATGCTTCTTATTCAAGAATGTCTGAGAGACTTAGATAAGAAAATAAATGAAACAGTCAATACTATTGATGTGATTAATATAGGGTCTGGTTTGGCTGACTTTTAAAGTGTGCAAGAAATTGTTGGACATCAGAGTGTTGTCATTGTGTAACAATTAAGAGATTATGGCTATGAAAAGCACTTTCAATGTCAGTGATTCGGAGTGTGAGGCAGCATATTTGAGAAGCATTTGTGTTTACCGTGGAACTCAGTATGCACTTTTATTTCCATGATTTGATATTTATAGAGAGAAGTTGAAAAAGGGGCTCTAGCTCACTTTTTAACAGTTCTTGATGCTATAAATATCTTCCTTTTGTATTAACCACAACCATGTTCTTAAAGCAACTTAAACAGATCCATATATAGACTCAAGTATCGCCCTGTAAAAAGCAGTCATGACTTTAAGTATTAACCTCTGTTAATACTTTAGAAACATTCATAGGTTCTTTGTATCAGATAACTTGCGGAGTGCTCATTTTCTATGGCCTTGTGAGCAAATTAACCTACAAGGTATGGAGGAATCACATAAAAGCAGCAAACATTAAGTAAATTCTGTATAATATAGTGGAAAGAAACATTGGAAAAAGGTTCTATTTAATGCTAGTAGATTTTTTTAATAATCTAATCCTTTGCAGAACAGTTATAAATGCCCAGGGCATTATAATTCCTCTTCATACTAAAGAAAAAGGTCAGTAACATAAAGTTTAAATATAAATGGTTTTATTTGCCTCTGTATACACATGCTGGAATACAGACCTAAGCAGTCATCACTTTCACATGTGTCAGCTTAGCATTCTTATTGAGAAAACCAGCCTGGGGATTTTATTCTGAACACAGCACAGTTTAGAGACAAGAACACATTTTACCTTTAGTAAAAATTCTGATACCTTGGATAAGCAAAACTAGGAGGTTAGATGACTTTTCTCATAGAGTCTTTGATCAAAAGCCTAGAATAAGAAAAATCAGCAGGGTAAATGTCGCTGTGACCCAGGATGATATCCCAGATAACAACTGCAAATATTTACAACTCACTAGAGTAGTTGGCTTTGAGTTCTAAACTTGTATATACAACTTGCTAGAATGAAAACTTGGTCAGAAACAGGAATGTTGGCATTTTTGTTGTTCAGATTTTGTTTTGGTATTTTCACATGATTTTTTCACTGGGATCTTCCAGTGAAAGAAACAGGAGAGAAATAGGATGGTTCAGACACCCGTGATGCAAAATCAGCCAGTTAAAAAAATGTCTGCTCTTATAACAGATGTTGGGACTAAATAAATTTATATTCAATTATTTCCTGGGGTTTTTTGTGCTTTTATATGTCAAACATTCACGATTCTCTTTCTGAAAAATATATTGGCTCACAGGGGGAAGAGGACTTTTTACCCAGTGAACAGAAATTCACACCTCATTCTTATTGTCTACAAAAATGTAAATTTGCATAGATGAAAGTGACTAAAGCTATTTTTTTTTTATGGAATCCAGAGCTTCTAGTAGAATTTCTTCTACAGATTTTAAGACCAGCCTAGAAGTGAATGTAGTTGTCAGGGAAAGTTTGCAACAGGACTAAAATGTGTTGTCTGCTTGCTGGAGTGAAAGAATCTTTGCAGTAAGACCTCATAGAGGACAATGTACAACAGTCTTGCCACCGACAGCTCAGGTAGAGCCTGATTGCCCATGGTTTGGCTTTCCCAATAATACAGACTATCAGGTGAGGCAGAGTAGGGCAGTTCTCTATCCCAGCACAAAGCACTTCTGGAGAAAGAAATAAGGTAGAGTTCTTTCAACAGAATGGGAAGAACATGAAAGGGAAGATCACCTGTCAGACATTATCAAGGTAAAAGAGTAACCAAAAAATGAAGCCAGGATTCAGATATTACTTGCCTAGTTACTCTGATTATGAGGTTTGTCCTAGATTTTTTTCTAGAATGATTCAGATCACCAGAGCAGATCAAATCCTGATGCTGCAGAATTTCTACCTCCACAAGTTTTCAGAAAAAACCTCAACTTTTTGAACATTTATATCAGAGAAAGAAACTCTTAAAGACAAGTGTTAAGCAGTCCTAATGTAGATGCTGAAACTAGAATAGGCAAAAAGGCTGGATTTGTCTGACTAAATTAGACATCTGCAATATATACGTTTATTGCCAAAGTATGTGTCTTAGTTCTCTTGTCATAGAAAGAGGCTTTATAGGGTACATCACAGAGGAACCATCAAAAACGGGCCACTGAACCTCAGAAGCACCTTTTTCCATCACCTGGGAGGGAAAGCAGGAATTACCTGCTCATATGTAGAGACCTTTATTGTCAATGGCTATGGTCAGTCAGATTAGAGGAATGTAACCCAGTGATCAAGAAGGAGAAGTCCTTTATCTCTCTTTGTCCTGAGTTGCTGCAAACAAAATGAGCTGTGGCCCAAGTCTGACATAGCTCTTTGAAGCTGCTGAGACTTACCTTTCCCCTCTCTGGCCATTCCTTGGAATGCAGCAACCTAGAGTTTGACTAATTATGAACCGTAGACATACATCTTCACACTCCCTGGTTCACTGCTTACTTCCAGGAAGAAGAGGGTGCCAAACTGGGCAATTTTATTCTTCCAGATCTCTGGAACCCTAACAAAAAAGCAATTTATGCATCATTGAGTATTAATGAGAAAGGGAAAAAATATTACTCTGAAATCATCAGATTTTTTTTGAAAAGATGATTACTAAATAGAGAAAGCTTTTTTATTCTATGCACATTTATTATATGTATCATATCATATTTATATATTTGCATATATTTATTTAATATATATAATTACATATATTCATATGATCTAGTTTATTTTCTAGAAATATATTAATAGAATATGTTTACATAAATACATTACATTTATAATATAAATTCAGTATATGTAGTATGCATATTTAATATTTAATAAGCATTTCCCTCATTAGTAAATACTCTTATCTTCTTCAAGCATGCCACTCAGTACTCTACTATAAATCAACAACATTAAAAATCTAATACAAGTCCAGAATTGTCTCACTCTCATTCTCTTATTCCTTTACTTTTCTTACTGCACAAAATAGCCTCAAGAGGCTGTTAAAATCACAAACAGATAGATTTTGGAGTAAAACCCCTTGCTTTTACGCATATTCTTGTTACAAAATATATTTTTTGGGAATAATCTTTTACAGCATAGCATGTGTTTGTATTTTTGTGCTTCTAAAATACATACGTGAAGACACACATATATATTCATTTGTACATAGGTAATGTGTATATACTACCTAAATATAACAAGAGAAAACAAAAATTGAAAAGAAGCAAGTGCTCAATTAATGAAAATCAACAAGCCACATGAAAGCCAGGAGCATCAGGTGTTGAAAGTGAACTGCTGAGTTTGATCAAAGCTGAGATGGAGTGTTTGTGTATGACTCACCTGTACATAGTTTTGTACATGTACCCCTTGAACATGGATGGGTTCTGGTGACATTTAATGTCCAAAGGTTTATTTTTCTTCTCTTTGAAGAGTTGCAACTCTTTTCTTGTTCCATGTGTTCTTTTTTTTTTTTTTTTTTTTTTTTTTTTTTTTCTGTAAAAAGGATGATGAGCTCTTGTGAATAAAAAGGGTGACTACCAGAGTAGCTGTTTGATGAATGCAGACTTTTACTTCAACTTGTACAATGGTGCTCACAGGGGTGAGGGTAGGGATTCTCAAAGGCATAAATGGGAAATAAGAAGAAAGTTTTATTACCTTCCATTGGGTTCTTAAGAGCCTTTGTTGACCTGATTTCGAAAATTTAGGTAACTGTGTATGTTAGTAAATCATTTATAAAAAGAATGCAAACCTGCAATCTGCAGAAGGAGCTGTTTATAATGAGGTGTTAGCAAAAAGAAGGGTATAAAGCATCATTGTTACAATGACTGAGTTGAGAAGAAATAAGTAAATCCCAGCCTGAAAAATCCTGCAGTAGAAACCTCTTTTTTTTGCTAGCTTTTCATCCCTTGTATTTCAAAAACAAAAGGGAAGAGAAAAATACATTGGGACTAATCCTCATGAGGACTGAGTGCAATTTCTGTTCTAAAGCACTTTATTTGTGCAGCAGATCAGTGTACTCACTGCTTGTCTGAGCTGGTACTAATTATTGTTTACATACCATTTAGATAATTTGAAAATATATAGACATCATTTTGCAGAATGCAGCAGGTTTTGGTTTTGATTTTGATACATTTTGATATTCAATTTTCAATAGTGAGGAGTTTGGAAAAAAAAAAAAAAGGAAACCATTCCAGGCTGTAGAAATATATATCTGTTTCAATGTGAATTTTTGAATTTTGGCTCTGTCATTTGCTTCATCAGATCTTGGAATTTTCTCAAATGAAAAATCCTACATTTTGCACAAATCAGATATACCAAAATTCTCTGGAGGGTGCAAGGTGTGGACTGAGGGGCATCCCTTCCAAACAAAGTAATTGGAAAAATACTGTATTTTATAGGCAAAAGTGCCTCGCAGTACTGTCCTGAAAGAAAACCACAGCTTCTTTTAAAGGAAAAAAATGAAAACAGGAAAAAAAACAATTCTTACCCCATCTCCTCTCCAAATGAACGTAGTGTATAGTTGTTTGTAAGAAAAAAAAAAAAAGTGAATTTATGTAGGGTTACCTGTAAGACAGCAGAAACAAAAGGATTTTTGTGAAACACACGCTATTATCTTTGCAATTACTTATGCATATAATTTGTAGACCTTCAACATTTCATACAGGAAAAAATGGAAGCTCATTAGCATTAGTGAGCCATTTCCATTCTTCATACTTCTTAGCTTAAAGCTGCCCAATCTCAGAGATTTTATTTATTATGAATATTTATATTATTCTGCACCATGATAACCACATTTTATTACAGTTTATCCTTCAAACAAAAGGAAAGATTATAATAATTTTTTCCCCACACATTTTTAGTAATTGCTTTTCAAACAACTTCTGTTATAAAACCCTTTATGTGGTATATAAGCTGTAAAATAATATTCACTGCATACTTGCATTTGTACTAAATATTCTTTATGTAACATCTAGATAATTTAAAAATATAGGGACATCATCTTGCAGATCCATGAGGCAGTCAAATTCACAACTTCTCTATATTTTGTCTCACTTTAATCTGTAGCTGTTGGCCTTCCTAATTAGCAGCTTGTCTCTATTTCTATGAGTCTTATTTTATTTTATTAGTAGCATTCCCTCCTTTGTTTCAGCACAGTTTTATTTTACTCTATTTTTTTCTCTTTCCCATCCATTTTTGCATTATGGAGAAAGAAGTCTGGAAGCTTTTGCTGACATACAGTGAATAAAGAAACCATGTGGCAGAGGTAGTTGATCTTGTAGTGGTAATCATGCACAGAAATGGAAGAACTGCAGGATGAACTTTTTGATCCATAGCATGGAGCTGTGCAATGATCAATTGCCTGTCCAAATCTGCTCCGTACTTATTATTTTTATGGAAATGTATCATCACAGCTCCTGTTATGTATACTCAAGCTTTGCTCTGTCTCCACCCCTGGATGCTCCAACTGCTTCTCTAAGATTTAATAAAATACCCTGAAAACACAAACATGGGGCCTTTTGAATGACTGGATTTTACTCTAATTACAGCTGGAAAATCAGTGCTCCAACTCCTCTTTCTGAGAAGCAGTATTAGAAAATGCAGATTGTAGATAGCTTAATGGAACTGGCCTACTTTCTAGAGCCATTTGTTTTGATGAGAGCCTGAGTGTAAATTCTGTGCAGAACACAGACAGCTATTATGCAGTTAATTATGCACAAAGTAAACATGTACAATTGCAAACAGCAGAATGCCACCTAATAATGGATAACCTGAGATTTATGGTATGCATGCCCAATCTGTAAAGGCTTCTACTCATGAATCTAAAATGAATGGAACATTACCCAAATGATCCAGAATGAAGGATTTAACGTATCGCTCTACCCTTACTGCTACTTATTCCCTGTCAGCAGATTTTTCATTTGGTTTTTATTTATTGCACATAAACACTACACAAATGATTTGGTCATATTTAAGAACATATGGTCTGTGCTTCTGATTACTGGTTATGCACTTTGTTACCAATTACTTGTTAAAGTAATCACTTCTTTAATTACACTGGTCAGCAGATAATGATTTTGCCTTCATTTGCCTGAGGACTAACTGCAGCAAAATAAGTTGTAATGTGAATGTCCCTGGAAAAACAGGGCACATCCTTTTTGCACATATTCATTCTCTTCTTATATAGGTGGTTTTATAAATGTGATTTCAGTCTACATTTATTCTTACTTCAGGTTTTCAGTTCCAGAGACTGGTCAGTGCTCACATGCAGTTAGCACAGTTGTGACTGCATCAGAACCCCTGCTAATGGGAGTGTTGGGTCACACACTACAATTAGCCCTCACCATCTCCACTCTGTCTTCTCTGCAAGGAGAAAAGGGCTTCAGAAATTCATAACTAATTGTAAAGTAGCAAGAAAACCAACTAAACTGCTAGAGCAGCTTGTCAGTAAAAGACAGTTGGTATTGTCTCTTTCTGCAGCTGTATTTTTAAGCCTTTTTAAATTTTTTTTAAAATTATTTTTAAGGGAATAAGAAAAAAGCCCCCAGACCCTGAGCCACCTTTTGTAGATTTTCTGTAAGTGGTCTATGACACAGGGGACAAAATATTTTGTGTGTTTGAGTAGGTTACCACATCAATGGAAATACTGCTGACATGGCTATCCAAGCCTCTTTTTCCTTTGGATTATTATTAATTACATGTAATGTCCTGCTGTAATCAGTTTTTTTGTTCCTTTATACTTGCTTCCTGACTTTATTCTTTTCTTTGCTCACTGCTAGGTCCTGTTAAAAGATTTCACTGACTCAATTGCATTTTACAATCCCTTTTTCAGGGGTATTCTAGGAAAAGAAAATACAAAAGTGGAAAAATTAGTCAGAAATGTGTGCATCACAAGCTTTATCTACGCTGCTAAATAAACCAGATACAGGGATGGGCATGCGGATGTGCTCTGTCATCATGCTTGTTGTTTAAATGTTATGCTCCCAGTCACGGTTTTGGCACCAGAATTTTCTGAAACAATGTCTGGGTAAAATTTGGGGCATAGGATGTGTCAGGGAGCTCTCATGTCACCCCTCATGAGCAATATGCAGTGTAGCAATTCTGCCCTGTACAATCCTCCAACAGTATCCAGCAAGACTGGCATCCTCAAGCACCACCATGTGCCTACACTCAGGCTACACCCAGAGCCCCCAAAACATCCCCCACTTTCAGGCAGTGAAACCCTGGTAGATGGCAACACAGATTTCTCTGTAGTCTGGACACGTTCAACTGAAAAGAACCTACATAGAGATGATAAGCATGACTTAAGGTGACTGAGGCTCAGGGAAAGATGAATACTAAGTGCTGTGTAGTGTGGATATAGCTAAGCCAAACCATTTGCCCAGAGACTGGACCCTGTCTTTATTTTATTTAACAACAAATACTGGGATTCCATGCAGAGAGATGGAAATGCATCATACTGTGAGATATTCTTGTCTACAGGTGGATGGATGGATAGAGTACTTATCAAATGTAATGAATAGATTTTTCTGATGTTTAGAGAAGGACAAATGCTGTTCTCCTATGAAAAAAACATGAAGCTTAATTAAAAGCCTTTTAAAAAAATAATGTAGCATATTCCCCTTATATATCACTGTAATTCTCTTACAAAAGAGATGCTGTTATTACTAGCATTGCTCAGGCTGAAGTTACAGGTGTGCTGGACTCTACAATTCTCTTCATATAGATCACATCAGGAAGTTAATTTGAAATAGTGAAGGAAGAACTGTAGTGATATGAGATTCATTGCTGTTGGCACACAAGCTGTCTAATTCAAAGCTAGCTTGCACAGTTCTGCCTTCGACTGCAATTCAGACATGCTTGGATACATAACATTGCTGATGTTTGAACTACTTAGGCACTGTCGGCTTTCCAAACAGTTTGTTATGACAGCCCCTATCCCTATAGGTAGAGGGAAAGATGCTGTACAGCCACACTTTCTTCCAAGCCATTCATTCTTATTCCAAAAGATGTAACAGCCGACAAAACAACAACAACAACAACAACCAAACAAAACCAAACCAAACCAAAACAAAACCCCAAACAATTCTCCCACCCCCAATAAACAAAATTAGCCAAACCCCAAACAACTCAGTTATAAAATTAGTAGTAAAGAGCTAGTAACCACAGAAAAAAAGAAAAAAACCCCAAAGTAGGCAAATAGGTATGTCTTTTCTCTTCCGGGCCATTAAAGATTGTAGGTGTCTATTGTGTACTGCATTCCATTGCTCATTTTTACTACTGTGATGCATTTACTTATTTTCTTGCATTTTTGCTAAATCCATCCTGCCACCTACTTTCAGGGGTTATTTCATTACACTATGTAAGGGAGAGAGGTAAGCACCTTTTTCATCCTAAGTAGACAGTAGTGTTGTTTTTATTTTCCCCTGCTTTTTTTTTTTTTCCTCATGTGTTCTGCTGCAATTAAAGCTACCAATTTAATTGTGCCTTACCAACATTTTTTGCTTGCATAGCTCTTTAAATTTTTTTCTCCTTTCCATTAACAATTTTACCTTTGATTACTATTCCTTTCCTCTGGATCAGTCTGCTTTCACATCAGATATCTTGTTCTTGTCATTGCAACCTGCTGTGTGAATCAGGTAAGCCTGGTAAGATACCTTTACAGAGCAGCCTTGATTGTGTTTGCTGAGCTGTGAGAAAAACAAGAAGTATAAAAAAAAAAACAAACCTCAGAAGCTTGCTTGTGAAAGAATCAGCCCCTGCTGAACCTACAGTACAGAAAAAGAAAGAGAATTTTACACTTAAATTTAAAGAGACCTATTGAAGTCTCTTGCTGAGAAGAAACCATTTCACGTTGTTATCTTGATCTTAGTAGTTTTCTTCTGTCTAATGTACTGCTCCAGCAGTATGTTATACCCAGTTTACATAGAGGTAAATTACAGCACGCTGCCCAAGGCACTGGGGAGTCAGGTCCTTACACTTTACCAAAGAGGTGTGGAAGCACAACAGTCACCCCAACAAGGCTGAGGCTCCGCTGCAGCTGACAGGAGGGCACACAGCTGCAGAAAGCCTCTGGGGCTTGAGGGACCTCTGATCTTACAGGCAGTTTTGCAGCTGGAACAATTACTGCCACACATACAACTGGATGTGAAAGTGACAACTTCCAGCCTGAAGCCTACAAACAGGCATCCTTGACTAGTTGGGAACAGAGGAAGAGGAGATCAGAGAAGTTAATAAGCGTGAAGTCAGTACTGTGGCCAGTTAATAGCAATACTCTTTCTTTTTATGCCCATGAATATGTTACAGAAGTATTGGCAAATTTTATCCTGCCGGTAGGGAAGTGGGTGGCTGACACAGAATAATAAAGACTCTTTTCTTTTAGCTGCTAGTTTGAAGGCTGCTCGGGCAAGAAATGGCAAAACTGTACCAGATGATGGTCTCTCTGATGGCAATCAATAATCTTGAAGTATTTATTTGTTAGCATGAATCCGTCTCATGAAAATTCCCCTTTAGCAATAGAATTACTTGCATTTTAACAAATCAGGTCTGAGGCATGGGTAACCTTTGCGAGTGTCAAGAATGAATGTTTCTGATGGTCTTGCTATTTCATCCCTTTTCATCCCCTGAGAGTACAATGGAAGTCTGCAATAAGTCTTGGATTAGGACTGAACTAGGAATGCCTCCCTGCTGTGAAAATGAGTCATCAAGCAGTGGTAGAAGAAAGGGAAATGTGTATCTCTAATGAGAGGATTTAGCAACTGTACTGAGGTCCTAGAACTGGAGTAGATTTGGTGTTGGGCCAAAATATGGTCAAGTAGTAAATGTGGAAGAAGTCAGGTAATTGCTTAGCCATAAGCTTTCTTGTACTGTAGCTGCCATCAAATTGTGGTCTGGACAAAGACGTTTTCTTTTATCTGAAATTCCCCCATGAATTCTGGGAGGTCAGCTTCAGACTTGAACGAACAACATCATTTATTTGTTGGTAACTTCTGCTAGTTTCACCATCTGGCATGAATTATACTGTACTGAACATGTTCTGTCTTATCAAATTATCACTTTGTGCTTATCCTGTAGTTTATCACTTTGCAACTGCTTGTGTAAAAATAAGTAAAGCAAGAAAATAAAAGTATTAGTGGTTTGAAAACCCTTTAAAATCTTGTTGCAGCCATTCCTGCAAACACCTGAGGCTTGGATCCTTGTTTCAAATACAGATAACCCTAATATGCTTTTTGTTGTCTGTATAGCTTTATTGTTCCATAGTGCTTTCTAATGACAAATTAGACATCTTTGGTTTTACCAAGCTGTATGTGCCTTTTATTTTTCTTCAACTTGTCTCTAGTTGTAAAGGATTATTTATTTCTTGCCTTTTCCTTCTGTTTTTGGTGGGGTTTTTTTGTGTTTTTTTTTTTTTTAATTTAATTTGATTTTTTAAATTTAATATCAAGTTCTAGATTTGCAGCCTCAATTCTTTCTTATTTTTAGGGTAGTATAATTTTTTAACATGGTTTAGTGCTTCATATTAAATGTGTGCTTTTCATTTACACTTTATTTCAAAATCACATAGCTGATTTTTTTTTCTTCTCTCCCTCTCTTTTACCTTTTCATTCATTTCTTGAATATGCTCTGTTTGAAGGGTAGAATTTAAGTGCTGACTACTTTCTTTCTTGTTCCTTTTAGCTAACCCAGGTCACAGTAAGTTGATTTATTTACATTTGCAGGTGTTTTTCCAGGATCAAATCCTTCACACTGCATCAGATAAGTGTCTGAACATCATGAAAATAATAAACTGAAGAGATTTCACTCATAGCCCAAAAGTGTTAGGGAACACTACTTTCAAAAGGCACTTTTGCAAGCCATTACATATAACAGGTTGAAATCTTTGAAGCATCTTAAATCTCGTAGCTTTAAATTTCAACTCTCACTTCTAGTTTCACCTTTTGAAGCTTTTTTTGACTTTCACATAGATGTTATACATCAATAAATATTTAAGTCTGACTCCTCATGTAAAAAAAATCCTTTTGCAAAATCTATGAATAAGAAGTAGTTGATCTAATCTGATGATCAAATTGCAAACAGTAAGGATAGACCAAGGCAACAAACCTTGCCCAGGATACCAAGACAAAGATAATAACTGAATATTTATTTATTCTCTCATTAAATGATGAAAATATTGTGCCAAGTGTGTTTCTGTTTAAAGTACTTTGACCTACAGCACCACATAATCTTGTTCCAGCCTGGTGAATTCAGAAGTGGAGCAGGTTTGGGGATTCTTGCTGAGATGGTCAGTATACAGCACAGTTGTATACTTATTCCTCAAGAGAAATTTGATATTAGCCACAGACATTTTCTTATATGGCTGCAGTATTACCTTATTTTTTTCTGGAACACTGCAGAACAGAAATCAAACTATCTAAATCAAAATTTGGTAAATCTTTTGCCACATCCAGACTTGAGTCACTCTGGCCAAAACATAAAAATCCTTGGACTTATATTGATGGCATAAAGACTATGACGAGAATGTAGCCTCCCAGGAATGTGAATGGCAAACTGTCTACTTACACATAAATCCTGAGGGAAGCTATAAAAACACTCTATGTAGTTCAAATTCAAAAATGTACAGTGCAACAGAGAAAATAAAGCTGGATAACTCTAAATCTTTATTAAATAATCAACATAAATTGTTTCTAGTTCCTTCTGTGTAAAAGGAGTTTGAAAGAAATCTTGGGTTCTACTACTCTTCAGTTGAAGTGGAACATCTGATGCGTAGATACAGTAATCAGGAGAATCCTTAGATATTTTGTGATTTTCCAGGTAAAATTCTGTTTGAACAAAGTCATAATTTATTAGTTTTGAATCACAAGAAGCAAATCTATTTACTTTTACAGTGCAAGGAGGGGAAGACTTTGCTATTCCACAATAAGCATTTTGCTTTCTTGGAGGTTTTTTAGTGTGTATTTCTAAATAAATTTTAGAATTTGAATCTCTGTGATAAGACTACCTTTCCAAAACCAGTATCAAAGGGGTCTGAATATGGTGAAGGCTTTTTTTATTAGAGATCTTGATACTGACAGCCAGGTTTGATATTGGGTTTGAAACATAAGGAGCATGGATAAAGTGACGAGTCACTAGAAGTATGGAAACAGCTGTAATCCTAATAAAGCCAAAAGGTGACTGAAAATGCTTATGCCAGACAAAATATTCTTAGAAAGAACATTTCTACACAGTAAGAGCACATCAATTCTGTTTTCATAACAACACATGAGGAGTTAGTAAATAACAAGATTTATACACAGATCTCCAGGGTACTGAGGAACAATCACATTATTGATTGACCACCATGATGGCACTAAACCTGAACCTCCTTAATGTTATCATCTGTAATCATCTTTTGATTAGACGCTCTGAAGCACCACAGCCAGGATCAGGTAGCAGGAGACAGTTCTGATTGAACAAATCAGATTGGAAAGGGCCCCTGGAGAAGAATTTCATTTTCAGGCCAGAATTATCATCTCTGTGCCTTTGAATCTATACTAATAACATAATAGGGGAGAAAAAAATGTTTCTCATGATGAAATTAAACATCTGTTTCCTCCCTTTCTTCTGGGTTAGGTTTATCAAATTATGAGCAGAGTATTACACAGCTCTTTTTCAGTGAGCAAAATGGACTGATAGTAGACAGATATTTTTAATTCTTTCGTTATCTGCTGTAGAACAGTTGACATATGTAATTATTTAGCATCATATTTGAAAGGGCTTTTAAAACTGTTGATAAAAAGAGATAATTAGTGTCCCTTTACAGAAAAGTAAATCCCATGCCAACTTCATACAACTGAAACTAATAATATGGTAACTCTGATCTTAACAGATTCTGTTTGTGGCTGGAGCTGCAAATCAATGTTATCCCATGATCTCCTCTGGAGAAAATAAAAACCAAAAGAGACAGCAAAACAAAATCCCTCTAAAATTTACTTCAGCAAATTAAATTTTGTATTAAGCTGTTGGTAACAGTCAATAAAGGTGACCGTTCTATTTTGTTTAGGCTACATGATACTGCTGTTATTCTCTAACACTTAAAAGAGCATACACTCAGAGAACTGAGATAAAACCATTGGGAGTCCTTGCAGGCTGAGGTTGGTATCAGAGAACCAGCTGCAGTGGCACTGGTTTCATCCCATCAGTGCACTGGTGTGTATAATATCTCTCTTTTAAAGGTTAAAAGTGGTAGAATATCAAGGCAGTTGCCTCTGGAGTCTCTCTGTTTAATAGGGTAAAGTGGGAAGCTCTGAGTCCTCTCTTCAGATTACATTGGTAAAACCTATTTTTAAAAATCCCCAAAAAGTAGATGCTTTAAAAACAATGTAAGCACCTACAGCTGTGTATTTGATCTTCCCCTAAAAGTTCATTATTCCTGCAATATTTTGTGTGGTACTTGACATTATTTTCCCATGTCTTCCCAGAATTGTCCCTATATTTGTATAGTCCATAATGTGTTTTTCAGACTTGTTTTTTTAGTGGTTTCTTTTTTTGTTTGTTTTGGGGTTTTTTTTGTGTGTGGGAGGGGGGTTTTGTTGTTGTTGTGGCTGTTTTTGTTTTGTTGTTTTTATTTTTAATATTAAGTGATCTCTTGCATAAAAAATCCTGACTTATAAATTGGGATTTGAACTTATTCACTGGGTGGCAAGAGGCTATATAATGTTGTACAGCTATTTCTACATAGGAATGGAATAAACCCCAGCAGATATTGTTAGCAATGGACTTGACAGATCTATAAAGAAAGTAATCATGGTTACCAAGCAAAGAAGTAAAATCTCAGTATGAATCTAGAAGTGTCAACATAACTGGAAACACCCATAGGAGGTGCCCGAGATCCAACTCCCTGAATATAGAGTACGTATGGAGAATATCAGGCAAAAGATGATCTGCATTGACCTATCTGGGAAATCCATACAATAAAGTTGTAAACGGACATGTCTAGTGATTGCTAACTGGACCTATGCTATTCAACTACAGGAAAATTCAGTCAGCTCAGAACAGTTTCTGATAGGTGCTCACACTCAATACTCTTTGTTCCTTAATCAACACAGTGATAATCTATTTTTCATCCATATTGACGAGGGTGCTACTCTCTCTCACTTTGCAATGTGTCGGCATTACTAATTTAGGCCCTATCAATGAACGAGGAAAAGAAGGAGATTGTCCAATTTTTATGTGCTGGGAATTCTGGAATAGGAACATTGTGTGAAGCAGTTTGAGTCATTACTATGCTTGTCTGTTCATATTGGCTCATTGTTTTGGTGCCAAAGCAATTTGAACTGTGGATGTGTTCACAGCAGTACTATTTAAAAACAGGTGTGAGGATTGTCTGTAGCCAGTTAGTATATGAATCCTCTGTGGCCAAGGAATTCTATAGACACACTGTTTCTATATATAAGATGTTCTGGCATACCGAACTCTGCTTTTGCTGTATGCACTGTCTTTATCAGCAAAGTTTCATAGTTAAGTGTTCAAAAAATTTTCTCTAGGTATTTCATGCTTTCTTAACACAGACACAGACACATACAAATCCCCTATGAGGATTTTTAAAAGCCCAAACATACCACAGACAGGAAAAGTTTATGATCTCAAAGGTATTCATGGAGTCTTCATAAGCAGGAAATGCAATTATAGACTCTGAATCCAGGTTTTATATCCATACCTCTTCACAATGTAATATTAACTCATAAGGTCAAAACAACAGCCTGAAGGTCAAACTTTACCTATTTAATCACTCCATCTAGTCCATTGCTGCTGGCAGGAGGAATGACTGATAACCCAGATAACCCCCCAGATACCAGGACTGAGGAGAATCCTGCAAAAAATTACTGGTAGGTACCCCATTACACCCCCATAGGGACAGAATCAATATCTGCTGTCTTCTTACATGTAGAAGATCAAAATATTGCTAATTTAGTGCCACTGTACCAAGGCATATAACCTCTATGAGAGAGAGCTGTTGTTGCATGTAGGGAATGTTGCTGGGGAGGCCCCCAGGCAGGCTGTAGGTTTGATTACAGCAGGAGTCTGGTGATCTGTGGCAAAGACCGCAGAGTACGTGTAAAACTTCTTTAGAGGGTGACTTCAGTGAAAGAAAAGGTTTACAGGCAGAGAGAAGGGAGACAGAGAATTTGCTTAGGAATACCTGGAGAAGAACATCTTAGTTTTCTCCTACTGTGTGTGGGTTGTGATGAGATACGCTGCAATTTCTTGGGGTTTTTGTGGAGGGGCGGGAGAAGAAGTAGCTATTGAAAAATATACAAGATTTGAAAAAAATTTGTAAAGTAAGCACATTTACTGAAGGAAAAGAATTTACCTGTGATCAGAATGAATTATCAGAAAAATCTCACATTTGCTTCTACAGATGTTTAATGCTCATATTGCCTACAAAACTCTCAAAACCATTCAGTCTTAGTCAAATGTAATGCTATCTTTGGATAAGAACTGTTGACAGGGTTTTGGAAGAAAAATATTGACACTAATATTCACCCTTTGCCTAATATTATGGATAGATAACTATTGAAATAAGGAAACATGCTGTAGTGGGAATTTGTCAAAGCATTCTAGAATTGTATTTTGTATCACATAAAAATGTAGAAAGAACTACCAAAAAATGGTCTAATACTGTACGAGGTCGCTAGCACATTTATGGTGTTCCACATAAGGTTTTCCAGGGGGTGATGCTAAAACCAACATTAATTTGTCACTGGATGCCAGATTTATTCTGGCTTCATAGAAGTGGGAAACAGACATCTGTTTAAAATAATTGCTGTACACAGACAGCAAGCTATTAAGCTACTCAAAATGAGTTGGAGCCCATTGATACAAAATGCACAGGAATCTACAGTGTTGCTAAATTATTTTACATTACTTTTGGCATAAAAACTTTTTTGTAATGAAGAGTAATTAATTCTTTTTGAAAAAGCAACAAGCTTACTCCTTCTGAATACATAAGAAACAAATCCCTTAAATGCCCTGATTTTCAGCAACACACACACACTACTTCAATAAAAGCAAATTCCAAGGTGTTTCCAAGTTTTTCTGTGGTTTGTACTAAATACTCAAATTAATCTTGTCTAAGAGTTTTGCAGAAGTTGTGTGCCTCTGGTTCCCTGAATAAGAAACTTGAGGTGTGTTCTGTCATTATGCCGCAAATATGAAAAATATGACACAACTGTACATTGCATAACAGAAGGGAGGCTGTATAAATCAGCTTAACTGATCTGATGTTTGTTTTTTGGATGAAGGAAAACCAAACAAACTTCAGATTCTTGTACAGTCTATGTGGAAAAGTTATATGTTTCCATTTTGTAATGATATTATTTCAAATTTGGTTTTTATTTGTCTCTTACCCTTTACTTTTCTCTATCACTGATTTTATTTTATTTTGTTTCTCCACTTTGCTATTGTGGGAGGCAGTTAAGAAAAAAGAGATTGAAGCAGACACAATTTGAAGAAACTTAAAATTAAAAAAGAAGAGAAAAACAAATTAAAAAAAATATAGTCTCAAGTTTCCTAAGATAAAACACCGTTAGGAAAGGCCAAAATTTTTTTTCCCTACTTAGTGAAAACTCTTGGTGAGTTCTGTTTTGCCTAAGCAATTTCAAGCTGCTGAAGCATAGAGCCATCAAAGGTGCTCAGCCCTAGGGCAAACTCACAGGAAAGAAGGAAGAAAATGCTACAAAGCAGGTCTCATCAATGAAACCTAGACAGAGTACTCAATCTGCCATTTTTCTTATGGTTTCTTGGAATTGTTCCACTCTCCTATATAGATTTGCTTGAAAGCATTAAAACAAGTAACTATTCACACTCTTACTTTAAAGCCATTGGGAATGAAGAGCTATTCAGATTGGCTCTAAACATCCGGATAAAAACATAAAATCCAACCACTGTGCAGCCAGGATGAGTCTATTACATCATAATCTCACAGTCACCATGTTCTGCAGAGCAGGCTGTTATCTACAAGTGGGGGTGTAATGTTGTCAGTCACCTCCTGTGCTGTAGGAAGCACTGAAGCTTCATCCTTTGCTTGAAATACAAAAATACTGTAAAGGGTAACTATACAGGACTAGGTGTATTAGGAGAAATCAAACAGGTCTGCATTGTATTAGTAATGAAGTAATTATTATGATATGGACACTATACCAGTTATATTTGGCTATAAACTGGCCGGATGTGAAATTTTGTTTAAAAATATTTTGTGTATCTGCTGATTTAGCTTCAGTACTCCATGCCAGGGGTTTTGCATGAGATTTCTTACCCCCACTTCCCTTTGTTGAAGAATGGATATATAAAGAAAGTGGAAGAAGCTATTCTACTTGAAATTGAAATCTATAGTACAGAAATATTAGTATGTGCAGCTAGTATAAATCCATGTATGAAAAAAACAGTGTGCTTCCCAAATTCCTGCACCCTCACTCAGCTAGCTAGGAATTTAACAGAGATTGCTTAGCTATGTGTATGTGTTTGAGACTGTCACTTATTAATTAAGACTATTTAATGCAGCTCATGGGATACAGTGTGTTTTAAAGTCCTCATAAATTTTATCTTTGTGAGCACTAGTTTTCAAATGACCCTGAAAGCACAGTAATCTTTTTAGTCAATATATGTATAAAATGTGAAGTTTAAATGTATTCTACACTGACCAACTCCATTTACTTTGTAGCTTGGCATCGGAAAAAAAAACCCCAAAAAACAACAACAACAAAAACCCAAAAAGCAAAACAAAAACCACCAAACCATAACCAGGTTTTAAAAATTTCTTTCTTGTCTAAGGATTTTACCCAAATTTACCAGATTAGAGTGCAACAAAAGGGGGATATATAGCAAATGAAAATTAAATAGAATATTTTTGGTGTTTAAAGGAAATATCAAATAATACCCAAATTTTTCAGTAATTAATAAAATCTTCTGGTAATGGTTTCCATTCATAAATAATTCAGGATAGCACCTGTTTACTCTTCCCTTTATCTTTTCTGCTCTGTTATACTCATGAACTAAGGGAATTACAACAGTGCTGATCTGGGTAATTTTTCTTACCATAATCTAAAGATATTATGTATGTCTAACCAGCACTCCTACCAAAAAAGCAACTTCAGCCACAATAGGGACCTGTCCTTAATCCCCTGCTGCCAACAGTGGAGAAGCCTCTGAGGGAACCACACTGGCACTAAAGCTCTGGGGAGAACCAGGGAAAGGAAAGCTTCGCCCAGGTTACTCTCATGGTACCTGGCACTTCTCAGGAAGGATATACAAAACAGTGTGGGTGGGCAGGCAGAGTCACAAAAAGCAGATGAGAAAGGCAGGGAAGCCCCTGTTCTCACTGACATGTGCTTGCACAGGGTAGCTGCAGGCAGTGTGGGTAAAAGAGAAATTTTGAGGCATAATTTCATAACGAGAATCAAATTATGGTATGTATTGAATAAGAAAAATCATAGTAATATTTAATAAATATCATGGATTTTACTTACTACCTGTGTATTAATAACCTATTAGAAATACAAAGTGAAATCAAAACAATCTATGAGGAAAGTAGGAGTTGTTAAAGATGAAAACACCTGGAAAGCATCAGAAACAAGCACAATACTTCCTACTTGACAACTCTAGAGCTGGTCTTTTAGTATGTAGTCTTTCCACGCAAAATATACAGAATTACAGATAATATTAAATTAGACATTCCAGACTAATTAATAGGAGCAAATTACAGAAGATAAGTCTGAAATTCAGATGGATTGTTTTACAGAGAGTAGGGTAACTACTACAGCTAGATCAACCTGGTACTCTTAGTCTGGCTATGATGAGAAAGACTCACACATATTCCAAGGAAAGATTATTGTGGTCTTAGAGGAAATGTGCACTTTTGCAATTGGTTGTTTTGACACTCTCTGGTGTGTTTCATACACTCCATGTGAACAGGTAAGCATTCTGTCCTGGAGAATCCATTTTCTGAGTCATTAATCAGCCAGAGTCTTTGGCTCTTGGAGAGTCTCAGCTCTGCTGGTTGTCTTGTTTTCCACAGAGCTGAAAAACAGATGGAGCTTTAGTCAGGGAGTTTGGGCAGGTGGGGGTCCCACCCTCAAGAGAGGCAAAGAATCCTCAACCTGTCACTTGAAAAGAGGAAAAAAGCAGCGCAAACATAAATCCCACCTGGTAGCATGGAAAAGTACTCTGATACACTGTACAAGGCACATTTTATGTACTTAAGGGAGGAAAGGTTTGAAAATTTTAGAAACTGCACTAATACATACTAATAAACCAGGTTCACCAGCTCAAGAGCATGAGAGAATTGTCAAAAATGTGCATAAGCACTCCAGATACTGGGAGAAACCTCTCTTTCCAGAAGGTAGGCCAGCACTTCATACACAGGCTACTGCAACTGCCAGACAGGGGACAGCATTATAACCTACGGTCAGTATGCAGTGAGAGGAAGCAGAAAATGACATCTTTCTATTATCTTGCATGTTGTGTTATATACAGGCTGTTCCCTGGCCTCCCTCCACCCTGGATGTGCTCAAATGGCAGTGAGTGTTTTGGCAGGGAACACACTGACTGCTGTCTAGCACACACTATCCAGTGAGAGCTATTTTTGTTATCTGCTAAAACTACAGCTTGGAAATATGTGCTGTTGAGACATTTTGCTGTTTGAAAATGCTCCAGGAACTGGTTCCATGGCTCTAAATCAAGAATTATAATGTCATCATAATACCAAAAAACCTTTTTTTTCAGTCCCAAATGTGAAAATTTTATGTTCAGCTGACATGAATACAATATAAACCAGAGGGAGACATGAATGCTTTGATAGTTTTCCCATGTATGATGCTAATATTTCACCACTGAACTTTGGTTTCTGAATTTTTGTTTCATTTATATTTACATGAAAATTCCCACCTGTCCACAGTACTTGAAATGTCTGTTTTTCTGAAGACAGAAAAAGGATATGAGTTCTTGATTCTGCTTTAGATATAAATTTCTTAAACATTGACCCCTTTAATATTTTATTTTATTTTAATGTTCTTGAGGATTCTTTGGGTTGGGTTTTTTTTATGATTATGGAAGGCTCATTTTATAAATCTGCGCGTGAGAAACAAGTTTGCTTAACTCTAAAAGTTGTCAGACAAATAAGGAGAGAGAAAGCTCATTACTCTGAGCTCACACATGCCCAGATACTTGGAATTTCAGTGGCAAGCTCCTGACATCAGACTTGAAGGACATGTAATTGCCCTTTGGATTTATGACCATGTTTCTGACAAGATTCTTGAATACAAGTCAGAAATGTAAATTGTCAGAATATGAAAATAACTTAGCTAATGCAGTATCAAATGGGACCATTAAATTTCATATGTGCAGCTTTCAGGTGAAGCCCACAGAGATGAACAGTGTATCCCAGAGATGAACAGAGTATCCCAGAGATGAATACTGACTCCTAAACAGCATGTTGAATGAGGAGAGCAGGTAGATTATGGCACCAATTTTTGCACATGTACACATCTCTGCACCATTTTGCATGTTGGGTGTGAATTTTTAGAGATGTTTATTGAGATACATCTACCACCAGGCTGAAGGTGTCTTATTGAGCCCTGCCAGGAAGCTGTGCCTCTCCTTTCGGTGCTAACAGCGTGGCTGGGATCTGACCTCACTTCAGCCCTCTCCAGCATTAACTGCCAGACCACAAAGAGGCCTTCTTGGGATCACGTTTCCAGTTTTTTCCTCTTTACCAAAGTGCTAAAGTTTCTTTGGGCCAGATGGTGACAGAGCAGAACTGTAAGGAAGTACCAAAGGCTCACTTACAGGAGATAGTTTATTCCAAATTTGTTCCAGGATAATTTACATATTTAAAGCAGGATCTCCCAAGGGATGGGAATCCTTGGCTTTTCTTTCTAACGCTTTCACCTGTCCTGATCTGCTGACCAGTCACATGTCCTTTGATTTGCAGATGATTTGTCATGGATATGTGAACTCTTTCTGGAAATGTAGATCTGCAGCTTCTACAAATGTTTTTGAATGTTGGCATCCTGAACCTAAAGGGATCATTCACTAGTTTCCTTTTCCACTACATACACACACTTTCCACATATACACACATTTTCAGTCTCCCTATCAAAGCCATCCATATATCCTCAGAATGCCTGCCAAAGGATTTAAAATGAAGCAGCAGTCACCTCAAGCCATGAACTGTTCTTTTAGAAACCTCACAGAACTGAACTTTGGTATACAGATGGCAAAGTCATGGTTTACAGAACTCAGTTGTGCTGATGTGTGAAGCAGGTCTCAAACAGCTCAGCTGGCAGGAGGGGTGCTTCAGTCATTCACAAAACAGCAACCAAAGCACTTAAACTTTATAGTCATGCTTAAATTACTAATATGAGCAGAACCAGAGCAGAGGACTGGTATTTGCTCATCCTCGGTGTTGGAAGAATTCCTGCTATGGCTTTGGCCCAAGAATTTGTCTCTGTGCCACTAATTTCCAAGTGCTGCTGGGGAGCTCAGCACACAATCTGTGGAGCATTCCCATGAGTGTCTTGAATGTGGCCATCCTGCCTCAGAGACCCAGGGTATCGCTCTGATTTTTCAGCCTTCTCTTCTGCTTCACAGTTTCATGGTTTGGGTTTCTTTTCACGCTTTGGTCTGTAAACAGCAACCAATGTTTTCATAACTTCAAGGTAGTTTTCATTCCTGTTCTTACAGATATGGGCAACTGATGGACAGTTGTCTTGACCAATGGGATGGGGAGAGGTGTCAACCTTCTCCCCCAATCCTTGGCCTTTGTAGAAATACTATATAATAGAATCAGACCTTTTTAATTAAATTAGTTCATGCCTTCTGATCAAAGTGTGAGTGTGTGTCTGTGTGTGAGTGACAAACAGCATCACCAGGGAGCTTCAGAGACCCATGGATATATTCCTTTGAGACAGCCAGCCTCAGGGTCCTGAGCACATTTTGTCTCCAAGTCTGGTTTACTCATTTATACTGTCCTGATCTGAATGGAAGCAAAGAAATAGGGGAGTTTCAGAACCCAATTACAAGCCCTTCTACTTTACCTAATTTTGATGTCTTAAAATCTTTCTTTTGTAAACTACTATTTTTTCACTAGGCTCAGAGAAGTTGAATCAATCAGGGTACCTATTTCAATATGCAGGACAAACAACACTATATTTTGTCTCTGTTTGGGCCTCTTTTGGGTCTAATAGGAGACAGTGCTCAAATCATTAAATCTATTTTTTTTCTGCACAGAATGAATCGCAAGACTGAAGCCCTTGCAGTTCCTTTGTCCCCACCCTGTAACACAATTCCAGATGAACCCAGCTGTTGAATATTTACCAGAAGAATTGGTCAAAGAAAAAATAATAATGAAGAAAGAAATGAGGAGAAGAATTGAACTAGAACATAGTTTAAAATGTCTCTAACCATATCAGTAAGGTTTATTAGTCCTGATTGTAGGGCCACCTTCTCCTGGCAGGGGAAATAATTCTATTTATCAAAACGCATATAAAATTCCCAATAAAATTAATGAACATATTCAATTCAAAACAAAAACATGAAGAAAGGAATACACATAGGTACAATTTTGTTTCCTTCATATTCAGTCTATCACCCCAGCACAAGGAGTACCAAATTTGCCCTCCAGCTCCAGGAGTCACCCCGTATAAAATGTAGCTCTTTTGCTGTGGGGTGGGTTTGTTTGTTTGGTTGGTTTTGGTGGGGTTTTTTTGGTGGTGGCTTTTTTTTTTTTTTTAATGTAAAGGGTGTATTTGTTTTATTTGGAGGTGATCTCTGGCTGCACATATTGACCAGAACAGTACAGGTTCTTTTCATTATTTACAAGATATTTTATCTGTTATAGAAAGACATAATTGCCTCTACATTTTCCTGCCCTGAGGACTTCAGAGTAAGAATTGCAGCACAGTTTCACTGGAACCCATGGTACAATTGCTCAAAGCCTAATGCTCACTGTCACAGACAATAGCTCCCATGAGGTGGGGCAGCAATCCTTTATAAACAACAGCCTTGTGCTCACAGTAAAAATTAATTTCAGCTCTCAGAAGAAACACATTTCAGGAAAGGCAAGGGATGTGAATTTCAATATTGGCAAATGAATTTGTATGGGGAAGTGTACTCCACCTCCCACTCTAAAATCCATTAGGCATAGGTAAATGTCTGTATACAAAAAGAAAAAAGAAAGTAGAAAAGATAAAGAAGGGAGAGAGATGTGCAGCCAAGAGACACATATGAAAAAATATATATTAGGGAGTACAGAATGAAAAAATATACTCAACGAGTTCAGAATAGTAAAGCAATGCCTGCTACTCTGCCTCTACTCTGTTCTTTGGTTATTTGCACTGATAAAAAAGTGTAAAATTTTTGAGTAAGAATAAGCATTTTGTGCCAGCTTTATATTAAGAGGATGAGCCTACTCCTTCAGATTTCCTGTTGATCAATGGCTTTCCTATTTAATGTATGGAACTTAAAAAGATGTTTATATCTGCTATTGGTGTGCTTCTATCTCCTATAATTCCTGATTTATAGACCCTGGCAAAACAAAAGTGGGCTGAATTATTAAATGCTTTATTACGACATAATGTAATACCTTTACTATGCAGTAAATGCTTGTTTAATAGAGGATGTCCTTTATATTTCACTTGTAAAATCAAGAGATCTATTTTTTGAGCTTGGATTTTATGTTAGCACAGAGTGTTTAAGGGTCTTTCCCTTAGTCTTTGTTGCTTGCAGAATTATGATGCAGAATCATATTTTTCACGTGCTATAGGACATCAGAATCCTTTTAGTCCTTCAAATTTTATTGAGGCTCTGAATCTCCAGAAAAGTGGCAGAAAATTCTGGCAGAGACAGTACCCACCTCTACTTTGCTAGAGGTGTAAAATGGTAATTGAAATTTATGTTCTCTATGCTTTGCCTGACTTATCTTTTGAGTTGCCTATAAGCTCAAAAGTCTGTTTCAGTCAATGGCTTAGGAAAATTGGGAAGAGGAGGGAGAGGGTTAAACTGATACCAGGAAATGTTGTTTAATCTCCTTTTAAAATCTGTGGGTATATCAGCCTGTGAAAACTTTTGCTGCCAGGTGAAGCCAGATAAAAATCATCCACAGAGGGAATTTATCATTTATTTTAGCTTGGCTGAATGATGATTTCGTCATATCACAGTAACTTTTTTTTATAATGCATCTCTTCACTGTGAGAAGCAGATATTCTCCCTCTGGTATAAAACTGATAGGCAATAAATCTATTTAATATCTTGTAGTTCTGTGGGACTCCAGCTGAGAATTTTGCCAATACAAATGATGCTCCAGATCACATTCTATGTTTGCTCATACTCACTGGAACATCAAATTTCAGTGGCAACCATCTTTTAGTATACACACTATTGGATGAAAGCAGAAATAGAAAATATGATTCAGTGCAAATATAGTGGATCTTTTACACAGCACTATCTCCCTACTTATCCCATATTTTATCTTTTTCCTCTCACTATGAGCAATGGTTACTGGCTACTACCCACTAGGATAAGATTTTACTTTCTAAGATTATTTTAATTACAGTTTTGTGATGCCTGTATTTGCAAATGTGCATTAATACACACATGCTGGCCTTAATTATTCTTTTTTCATGAAAAACTCTTTTTTCCTCTGATGTAAAATAGTTTTTCAATCTGTTTTTGCAAGTGGGTTTAAGATCTCTAATACTATACATCTCTAAATAAAAAGTTTGTTTTGTAAAAGGCAGCATGAATGTATATAGGCCTGGAAGCCTCTCTGGAAAGAAAAGAAAAAAAAAAAAAAAAAAAAAAAAGGAAAGGTCAGTCTTTTAAACATTCTAGGATGCTAGGGAGAAATTCAAACTCATAGAATTTATGTAGCTATTATTTTCTTTCCATTTAGAGTTAGCATTAGAGAAGCAAGGATCTCTCCTGTACTATGTCTTTGACACAAAACTGATGAAAACACTTGTACCCTTCTATCCCTAATGTAGCAACATAAATTCTGGTTAGGATTGTGCATTGGTAGATTAGTATTTTGGACAGCTGTTTTTAAAATTATTTTTTAATTTTTTCCTTAGCCAAAGATGTAATTGGTGACTTTGGGTAAGCCATTTCTTAGCTTAGGTTTCTGCTTGGCAGGTTTGCATGGCAATGCTTTGGCAATGGTGTGGGGGGTGGTGTGGGCTGCAGGTGTGGCATCTGTGAGAAGTCACAACCAGTTACAGCTGGGTTCAAAACAGACCTGCTGCTGGCCAAAACTAAACCCAAAAATGATGTTGAGGGCACCTCTGTGGCAACATGTAAGAACGGGTAAACCCCACAGTAACTACAAGATGAGAATGAGAAAATGTGAGAGAAACATCTCTTCAGACCCCTCAAAGAAGGAGGGGGAGCTGCCAGAGAAGAGATTCCCCTGCAGCCCACGGTGCAAACCGTGGTGAAGCAGGAGACATCTTCTGAATTTCCTTATATCGGTTTTACTATTGTAGTGCTTGGTTTTGCAATCAGCATTCACTTATAATGGGAAAATCTTGGGTTTATTATTAAGATCTAAAAAGAACGAATAATTTCATATTGGAAATCAAAATTTGGCAAGCTATAGTATTTTGAAGATTGCAGTTCCCCAAACATCATATACTTCTCTTCTACTTTTTAAATTGCAGATCAAAAATTTGCACTTTTTATATGAAAATATGCTGTCTCCATGTTGTTATACGTACACTGATCTCAAGGGCTTAATACCTTGACCAATCAGCGAAGCAGCTTTCAATGGGTGGCTCCTCTATGGTCAGTTCTTGATTTTTTTAAGAGCTGTTGTGTATGAATGGAAAGAGATTTTGTAATCTAAAGAAAAATAAAAATCCTTAATTCACAGTCAAGTTCAGACTATTTGTTATTTCCACTAATTTTTCTGAAATTCCCTTTAAAAATTATGGCATATCTACGATTTATTTATTTATTTATTTTAGAAAAAGAACACAGTGATTGATTGGTCAGATCACATCAGCTCTGTCAAGGAAGATGTAATCTCAGGTCAAAAACAACACTTGAGGAAAATAAAAGGAGAGACAAGATTTGGGAACAACTCAGCCTCTCCACACATATGGTAGTTTCAGCTGTTTATTTACTTCTTTTGGTTTTGTTGTTGTTAATACATCCAAAAGCTGCAGGGAACAATTATGATCATCCTGGCTGAGCTGCTTCATAACCCAAACTACACCATTTCACCCAGGGACTCTTGCACATAACGTAACAGCTTGTGATTGAATTACTAGAGCATGTTGAATTGCTGAAAGTCCTTGCATGGAAACAACTTGTTTGTTCTTTAGAAGTTTGCTATCTGTTGCTCCACTAGTGTCAGGTCTGTGGTACCATAAAGGTCGTTAGCAGTAGCTTGCTGTGATCTTGCCCTAAGATAATTGTGACTCTAGATGAGCTGCAAAAAAGCAAATAGGTGATGGTTTAACCCCAGTCAGTCATGGTTGAGCTGAGTTTTTAAAATTTACAAAAACACCTGGACTCTATTACTTAAAAAAAAAATAGTAGTGACTATGGTCAAATAAAGCCCCTGTATCTTCTTTTTTAGGGTTGGGCTGAAGAAAGCTTACCTGTGAGAATGGTTTACTATGCAGGATGCTCAAAGGACAACACAGAACAAGTTTTCTGACAAGAATTATGCCTCAGGTGAACCCCTTTGCAGTGGTTTCACATTCATTCTTGTTTTCATTTACTAAATTTAGTGTAGTGGTCTAAATGTTTTTCTACATTCTTTCAATTTTTTTTTTGTTTGTTTTTGAGATAGGATTAAGGTGGAAAAGGCAGAACAGGCCCAACTTAAGGTAAACAGATTTAATTGACACACACTAATAGAAAGAAAAAAAAAAAAAAATGAAACCTTCAAAACACTTCTATTTCCCCCCCCCAAACTGTTCACTTTTCCACAACCAACACAGAGAGACAAAACTATGGTTTCCAGTCAGTTTCACCACTTAAACATAATCCATAACTTTGGGAGAGGAGCCTATCTTAGTATCCCATGGATCCCATTGACAACTTAAAACAGTTCTCTTGTGGGTTCTAACTGTCACAAAAACAGCCTCCCGGTAAAAACCTGCTTCTGGGACCCCGCCCATTAGCAGGTTCCCAAGCTGCTTATGGCTCACAGCTCTTGGACTTTTGCATATTAGGGTGTCACCTTTTAAAGATGAATAACTCCAAAGATTCCTCACCTCAAGGAAAGAGGTATCTTCTCACTTCTTCACTAGCACAGAGGACTTCTCATCTCTATCTCTATCGTCTCTATCTCTATCTATCTATCTCTATCCAAGCATCTCATCAGATCAATATCAGTCCATCACATACATCTTTGCTCAAAAATCCACACATAAATTTGAACATTTCCCTAAATGCCTATCTTTCCCATGATTTGAAGAGACATGCTGGTCCAGTCTTCCATGGTTTACATCCGAAGAAGTCCAGTCAAAAATGTCCACTTCCTCAAGCCCTTCTTCCAATAATCTTTATCAGTTCTTTCGCTGACTCTGTACCATGCTGTCTCTCTACGTTTTAAATCACTCTGTCCTTTTCCTCTCTCTCTCAGGGGAAGGGCTGGAGCTCGGAAAGCTTCATCTTGTGTTAAGAAGGAGTTAAATCCGGCCCAGGTCCTCTCTCCCTCGGCCGCTGGCTCACGGTGTCAAATTTCAAGGCCGCGCTGGTGATGTGGGGCTGGGGGGAGAAGCACGCTCCCAACGCTGATGAATCGTCTTCCTCAAACGCCTGGTCCTCTCCGTGGTCCCAGGCTCAAGGTTGCTTCCCGGGGCCCGGTGTAGGGGGATCCCATGCCAGCCCAGGCCAGTGGCGCTGGCAGGCAGGGCCCGGGGCACGGCCCGGCCAGGGCCGGTCGCTCCCTGCCGGCCGCCGCAGCGACCCCGGCCACGGCCGGCCAGGGCCGGCAGCCACGGCCCCCAACAGCATCCTCTCCTGCCCCGCCAGGAGCAGATGGAGCCTCGCCTGGCCTCGGGCCGGGTTCCCTCCGCCCCGCAGGGGTTAGGGGGAATGGCAGGAGGGGCGGCTCCGGCCGTTCCAGCAGAACGGCCCCAGCCCTTGTCACCTGTTCCACTGTCCAGAAGGAAAGGGCNCAGTTTCACCACTTAAACATAATCCATAACTTTGGGAGAGGAGCCTATCTTAGTATCCCATGGATCCCATTGACAACTTAAAACAGTTCTCTTGTGGGTTCTAACTGTCACAAAAACAGCCTCCCGGTAAAAACCTGCTTCTGGGACCCCGCCCATTAGCAGGTTCCCAAGCTGCTTATGGCTCACAGCTCTTGGACTTTTGCATATTAGGGTGTCACCTTTTAAAGATGAATAACTCCAAAGATACCTCACCTCAAGGAAAGAGGTATCTTCTCACTTCTTCACTAGCACAGAGGACTTCTCATCTCTATCTCTATCGTCTCTATCTCTATCTATCTATCTCTATCCAAGCATCTCATCAGATCAATATCAGTCCATCACATACATCTTTGCTCAAAAATCCACACATAAATTTGAACATTTCCCTAAATGCCTATCTTTCCCATGATTTGAAGAGACATGCTGGTCCAGTCTTCCATGGTTTACATCCGAAGAAGTCCAGTCAAAAATGTCCACTTCCTCAAGCCCTTCTTCCAATCATCTTTATCAGTTCTTTCGCTGACTCTGTACCAT
>WBMY01011897.1:356819-372492 GCA_013397315.1 Donacobius atricapilla | reverse complement strand
CATGCTGTCTCTCTACGTTTTAAATCACTCTGTCCTTTTCCACTCTCTCTCATGGGAAGGGCTGGAGCTCGGAAAGCTTCATCTTGTGTTAAGAAGGAGTTAAATCCGGCCCAGGTCCTCTCTCCCTCGGCCGCTGGCTCACGGTGTCAAATTTCAAGGCCGCGCTGGTGATGTGGGGCTGGGGGGAGAAGCACGCTCCCAACGCTGATGAATCGTCTTCCTCAAACGCCTGGTCCTCTCCGTGGTCCCAGGCTCANAAAAAAACCCCTCACATCCGTGCCAAACCACCGCAACCTTACAGATTATTGGCTGTAGAATGCAGGCTATCTCTCCAGAACACACAGTAGGTGTTCTCAGAGAGTGAAGAGCAAGATAAATACTTTGCACAGAATGTATCTGTTTACTCAATTATTGTTTTATTTTTTGCTTTTTTCAGATAGACCCATTTTTTTTTTGTAATTGCTTTAGGAGTAAACTACTGCCTAAATAGAAAAAAAAATAGATATAAGTTGCATATGATTCATTGGTAACAGCAATTTTTCTCAACATTTTCTCATACAAAAGTGTAACAATACAGGACCATTTTGTGATTGGTTTGCAGGAATCATCTCTGTCCATTTAGCAGAGATCATCTGTGCCAAATCCCTGGAATATACAGCTTAAAATAAGAAGTAGTGTAACACAGTGTCATTGTGACCTGTGATAAGATTCATATTGAGTTTGGCAAGCAGTGTATCAGAAAGAAAATTTGATAATTTAAGTTTAAAATAAACTAGCCAAGTAGATATATGAGCTCAGTTTGAGACTGGGACCTGTGTTCAAATCCTGTGAACTGCTGAAAACTGTTGGCATTCTGCATTTCTGAAAATGAAAATGCTGGGAATTCCAGAAAACCACGTGGAAGACACCCATAGCTTTTCTGCACAATATTGTTGTTGACATACTCTTTCCATAGTTGAGAAGATTTTGACTTTGACTGTTAAAGAGCTGCTTATTTCTTTTGTCAAAATGAAAGAGATATCCACAGGCTTTTCTGTCTTTAAGTTCAACTGTTTAGTAGAGACAGTTAATTACTTCTTTGCCAGTTGTTTTATTAAGCCTCTATAGTTATCCTGTGAACTCCTTTGTTTAAGTAGTTTGTTTTTCTCTTATGTACAAAACCAAGACACCGATAGAAATGTATTCTAAAATCTGTTGGAAAGTAGACAGGTACTTAAATACATACTGAGGGTGCACATTCATACTTGTAAACCAATATATGGATGACACGTGACAAATAAACAAATATTTATGTATGCTGTTTGTCAAAAAACATTGATTAAATCTCTTGGAAATCTATTCCAATGATTCAGTCTTTAGGATTAAATCTTTAGGATTTAAAGTGGTGCTCATTTCACTAATTTGAAGTCACTGATGGTCAAGTCAATTATCCTGACATCTTCCAGTGTCAATGAAATGAGAGAGAGATACTAGCCTAACAAAGAGTGGGGAACTACTATCTTTCAGGTGGTCAAAAGCATGTAAATAACACTTTATCATTTCAGTGTAAGCAGTCATTATAACGCTACCCAATTGTATCTAATGCACTCCATGCTGAGTGCAAAATGTACCAGGGACAGCATTCACAAGCTTTCCATTGTTCATAATTTCAAACATCACTCTGTAAAATGGATATGGCATTAGTTGAAATAAGTTGCTTATTCTGCTGACATGAGGGACATGGTATTGTGGCTTTGAGTAAGACTTTCCTACATATCTGATATTTACTTCATTTTTTTTTCTGACATTAGCTTCCTCGGTTTAGAGATAATATTTAAATTTAAAGCAGTGTAAATGGAGAGTAACACTGATATATGCTGAGTAGAAGGCATAAAAATACTGAAACTATTTTTAATTGAAAATGAGCTAATTGCTCTGGATTGGGTCCTGCTTTCTTTGCAAGTAGTGCTAATTACTCTAAAAAGAGTTCCATGGAGAATAAATGCTATGAGTTGTTTTTGGATTTTCCTCACCAAAAAATGACTTTTGCACTTTGCAATCTGAATCTGCCTAATTTTTCAAGAGAATCCTTAGAAATCTGTAAGATGATACTGCAACACACAAGGTACAGCATGTAGAAATATGTTAAGAAACTGTAATTGCATTTCTACTGTTGTTATTTTTTCATCTGACATGTCATTCTATAGCAGACTTTATAGAGCAGGAGGTGAATTGATATAATTAGTTTGGTTTCTTGCCAACTTTCCCATAGGTCAAGCCAATTAAAAGACGACAGAGGGAGACAGTACTTCAAACTGTAGCATATGGCACCATGGCATAAAACACACAGTAGATGGAAAACAATTCAGTTGGGATTTTAGCTTTGAAATTTAATTGAATATAAACAATGTTTGTCTCTGGATCACCTTGAAATTTCCTTCCTTCTCTCAGCTTCTTATTCTCATCAAGTATCAGAACACTATTCTCTTCTTGGGTCATGCAGTAGCATCTTTTTTGCTTTTGAATGCGTTCTCTGCTGCAGCTGTTTCACTGCTCAACACTTTACTTTTGTTGTAAGCAGAGTCAGTAGAAAGCCACAAAATTTATGATTTGTGGTATATTTGAAAATTCCAAATTTAGTTTTACTGCAGAGAGCAACCCTTCTTTCCCCACACTAACAAAGCAAATAAAACATGTTGTTTTCAAATTTTCTTGCTGTGTAAAAACAAGTAAGGTTAGCAATAAATGAAACTGATTGTTTGATGGTTTAGGTTTGGGCTTTGGATTTTTTTGCTTCCAGTAAAGGTTCACACTACCATTCCCTATTTCACCTGAGTCTGAACTCCAAAGACAGGGAACATGATTTCCCTGGGAGAAGTCTGACAAAAAACAGGTTTTCTGGGAAGTCCCTATCAGTGCTTTATCTCAAGGTGTATTCTCACAGGGTATTTCTCAGTGCTGCCACTCTGTCCTCCATGTCTTGTAAACTGCTACCAGGCTGCTTGGAATGACTTAAGCCCATACCAACCAGTACTTTACAGACAGTCCCTGGGTGAGACTCAAAAGCTAGAATGGCCTAGGATAGATTATCCTGACACAATTTGGAAGTGCTCACCTTCTTTTGGAGGGAAAACCTTGCTAGCGAGAAAAAAACTGTTGGACAGAAGTATTTGGAAAAACATTCTTGAGTTAGTTTAGGGGATTTTTTCATTCTAATTAGATTAGAATTTTCTGGTAAACTTTGTTTTTCTGTGAATATAACTTAGTATACCCCTCATCTCTGCTGGGACATCAACAGTGGCTATTTGATTACAAGAGGGTAACAGAATATCGGGGTCCAAATCCAAGTCCAGTGTTGTCGCTGTTGGACACACAATCACACACACATACACACTGTCTGGTGAAAAGGCATGAACTATTTATTAGAAGATCTGACTCCATTTTATAGTATTTCTACACAGACCAGGGATTGGAGGAGAATGTTGACACCTCTCCCATCCCGTAGGTCAAGACAACTGTCCATCAGCTGTCCATTCCTCCAAGAAGAGGAACGTAAACTAGCATTGTCTAACAAAAACATTGCTTCTATTTATAACACCTGTGTGTGAGAAAACTAAGAACTATGAAAATATCTTAAAACTGTGAAGCACACCAGAAGGCTGAAAAATCAGAGCGACACTGTATATAGTTTCTTATATAAAATTTCTTTCTTATTGTTTAGGGATTCTTTCAAACACAGACCTTTTGATTTCTTGTGATTTTTTTTCCATAGTGTAGTTCACACAAAGCAACATTTTTTATCTGGCAGCTACTTAAAATCTAAAACCATGTTAATATAAATAGTTGCTGAGTCTGACTCTCTGTTTTTCCATTAAGCACCAGCATAGCTCATCTTTCCATAGACAATGGAAATATGCAGACAGTAAAAGTGCAGTTGTTTGCAATCAGTAATGTAGCTGCTTCGTAAATATAGTTATCTCGCACTACTGGAGAATAGGAAAATGAGACCAAGATCAGAATAAACCTGTTATTCCTGGATTCAAGTAATGAATAAATTAATGTCTGTATATGTTACTCACTGTGATTCTTCAATATACAGTGGGATACTCTCTGATGAGCATGAGAGAGCAAAGCATATCTGCTTAATTTTTAATCTTATCTACAGGTTAGTCCTTGTAAAATAACAATTATCAAGTCAGATTCTCTGAAAGAATGAGCTTGCCAAACTCACATACATTATCTGCTGTGACAATTGATGTCAGTGTGATAATGCCATGCCAGCAGTGCTTAAGCTAAGACTTTGTCAGTTGCCCCATGATAAACTTTAGCATTTGAGGGATTTCTTTCAACCCAGTTCATCAAATCACAGAGGTCTGACATTCAATATGCAGTCCTCAGGGTTTCAAATGTTCTTTTGCTCTTGATTTATGCTAACAATAGAATATCTGAAAGAATGAAGACTAAGTGTGATCGCAGTGCCTAAGTGACTCTGATTAAACAGATTCCAGAAATTGGCTGTGGACAGCTGCACTGAAGTAGGAAGTTTGGATGACTGTGCTGATTTCAGCTGGAGTAGAGTTAATTTTCTTCGCAGTGGCTGGTGTGGGGCTACATTTTTAATTTGTGCTGATCACAGGGTTGATAATACAGAGAAGTTTTGTTATTGCTGAGAAGGGTTTGTACAGAACCAAGGCATTTTCTGCTTTCCATTCTTCCACACTGGCAAGGAAGTTGCAGGTGCATAGGTGCCTTGCAGGAAACATGGTCAGGATAGGTCACCCCAACTGACCAAAGGGATATTCCAGACCCTATGACATCTGCTCAATATACGAAGTGGGGAGAAGGAGGAAGAGGGGGGACATTTGAAGTGATGGTGTTTGTCTTCCCAAATCCCCATGACATGTGGTGGGGCCCTGCTCTCCTGGAGATAGCTGAACACTGCCTGCCCATGGGAAGTAGGGAATTAATTCCTTGTTTTGCTTTGCTTGTGTGTGTGGCTTTTGCTCTTCCTGTTAATCTGTCTTCATCTCAGCTCCTGAGTTCTCTGGCTTTTACCCATCCCATTCTCTCCCCAGTCTGGGGAAGTGAGCAAGCAGCTGCGTGGGCCTTGGCTTCTGGCTGGGGTTACACTACAGCAAGCAGTAAAGTTGGAAGTAAAAGTACGCCTGAACTTTATAGTGGTGCAGAAGAGCAAGGCAAAGAGGTAAGCAGCTTACTTCCCAAATTTCTTTGCTCTGAAGACAACGAAACTTCAATATATTCTTGATATTTGGAGACCAGGCTCAGGGATCATCTTGTTTGACCTTAGAGGTTTTCCATGTGAAAGGCTACATGAGTGTTCATCACCTTAGGCTCAGGCACAGGCCTTTGCAGGGTTCAATTCTTCAAGATTTTTTAAAAGTAAAGTAATCACACTTTCTAGTACTTAAATGTTTTCACTGACACCACTGATAATGTGCCTAACCCTGTTGCAAATAGTTATGAATGAACTGATAAATCCTACTCCCTGCTCTGGACAGCTTAGCAGGGACTAAGCAGAAAAAATAAAAGTATCAATATTGGCAGGGAAAGCAGAGAGCTTTGCTGCAGGGGGAACAAGCAGTAATTCATAGAAATGGATCTGCAGGTCTCCTTTATTGATACAACCGCATGACAGATTATATTTACGATTAACTAGAGACTGGACACAATCAAGTCTTTAGCAAGGGAAATGTCTTTTTTTCTGAGTATGTTTTTTATCCTATCTTAAATGTACCAATTATTTCTAACCTCTGTCTCTCATTTTAGGATGGATTAATCATAAGATTTTATAGGAAATTGCATTAGTAATTCTATTACTTATTTAGACATAATTTTATATGTTAAAATTTACATTTATTATACTTACAGCAGTATTGCTTCTCTGGACATAAAGCATTTTGGGAACATGGTTCTGAAAAAATATTCTATCAGATTTATTATTCTAGTGTTTTATATATCCTGGTATCTAGAGAATATTCTTTAAATACTTTTAGATAACCTTAAGTGAAAAGAAAAACAAACCCTCAACTCAAACATATGTAACAAATGGCCAGGAGCACATTATTTTCTTTTAAATAAAAGCTCTTTCCTTACTCTTTAAATCAAGTTGGAATTAATGTCTTCTGTGGTCTTTTTTTTCTTTTTTCTTTTTTTTTTTCCTTATAAAAATCAGGAAACAATTTATTTGATGCCATATGATGCAACTAAATTAGAATACAGAAGGTCTGTGAAAGAAATGTTTTCCAAGGAGAATATATTTCTCCCAAAATTCCAGGGGGAGAAGGTATAGCACCTTATCATCACTTTTCCAAACTCCCCCCTTCTCCTTCCCTACACCAGGTTCTCTCAAGGTTAATTTTAAATGGCATAAAATGCCGTATTCATGGAAGGAGCTGTTATCTTTTCGTTTAAAATAAAGAGATGTATTTTGGAGTTTTTCCCCTTCATTGTTCGGAAATACCACAAAGGCCAGCGCAGCTTACACCAGAGGGCAATAGTGAGCTGTAAATATTTTCTCTCTCACCCCTGCCTTTTCCATGGAAACTCTTCTCAGGCACTTTTAGGCTCCTCTTCTACCCTAACCATAGGCGATCCTAACAGTGTAAAATCTTGCACAATAGGACCAGATGCAGTGATGGGCTTTTTCCACTGTTCTCAGAATTTTCTGTATTTATAACAGATAGATGAAATTGGTGACTTTCATGACTCCATAAAGTTACTCACCGATTAGTCTGAACCCAACATTCAGGCTTCCCTGCAGTGTTAATACTCTTTCCTCTAAATCTGCACTCAGTCAGCTCTTTGGAGTAGTGGCTCATGCCAGAACTGGTAATATCAAACAGAAGGGAACAAGAATATAATTTTACATATTTGCTTTGGAATTCTTTTAAAGCAAATTTTAACCCTCCTCTTCAGAGACCAGGGCATTACTATATGCAAATGTTATACCTTGTTTGTAGATGTACAAGTGCAGTACAAGTGCCAGAAAAGGTGAAAAGAGGTGACTAAGAAAAAAAATCAGGAATATATAAGAGGGCAAAATTTATGTTTCTTCCTTAAAATTATGTCATAGTTTTCTAAAAAAAGAATTTTTGCCTTGGAATTTCTAAACAAATAAAACCAGGCAGCCTTTTCTGTGTTTTTACCTGTTATGTGGCTTGAATTGAATGACGTTTCTAAATCTAAGTTTCATCTACCCCAGATTTTTAAAAGTATTGTATAACTGTCAGGGGACTGCAAGCAGAAACAGGTCCTTCATTCACTTGACCTCTGCCTTTTGTCATATGGATTTCTTCTGCTTATGCTGGCTGCTGGAATTAATCTTTTCTGACAAAATTAGAATGGAGGAAGAAAATTTTTCCCATCCATTTTGCATGAGCGTAAAGATTTAGGGAACAAGTCATTATTACCTTATATATGTACATTTTTACATACATCTAGCACAATTTTAGGTGCTAATAAGAGGAGATCTCCATGAGAAGGGAATATATTGGTACACTGTTACTGCTTAAGAGACGCAATTTTTTCCTAAGCTTTTCTTTGATGTTAGTAAATGTTTGGGGTTGGAGGGTGGTGTTTTGGGGGTTTTATGCGTTCTTGTTGGAGTTGGGTTTTTCCCCATAATCGGTGGCACTGCACTTTAAAGGAGCTATTAAAGTAATCTCCAAATAGCATTGAGGCACTGTCCCCAAACACCAGACCAGGATGCCTGATCTGATGGTAGCTACCTTCACTATTTTGTGAAAGTTCCTACAAATGCCTGCCTAATAGTCCTTTTCTTGGATCTGTCTGTGTGACCACGGTTGTTAGAGACAAACCCTCAGGTTATGAGACTGTGACAAGACAAGGGTCCTGGCTGCCATTGTCTCTTTTGCCTTAATTTTTTTGTGGTGGAGGACAGGAGCTCTGAAGCTGCTGCTTAATTGACTTTTATATTTAATAGACTGCCTTCCATTACATCAGCCTACCCCTCAGGTCCTGCTGAAGTTCTCATTGATTTCTAATACCTTTTAAAGTTAATACTGTAGCCTCCTGCTATTTTCAGTGCTTTTGATTTGTGTTTTTTTTGCATCAGCTTCCAAACACATACCCAGATAGTGAAATAGTTTGAGTATTTCTGATTGGGAAACACTGCAGGGAGGGAGAGAAACCCAATATTGTTTTTTTTCATGCCTTTTAGTTGGAAACGCCACAGAAAAGCATTCCCACAATGCTGCCTAGAATAAGTCATCAGTCCTGAGGACTAGAGACTAAGCCCTAGGATCTCATTAATGGGCTCACAGGATCCAACATTTACAGCTGTGTCCAGAAAAGTCTGCTTTTGCTATAGCTGCTTTTCATTAATTTGTGAAATCTTTGCAAACCCCCTCTGGTCCAGATAAACTTCAACTATATCTCTACTTGTGACTGAAAGAATCTACCCCCAAAATGCCTGCCCCTCTGGCCATGCAGCAGAAGCCTGATGGCCATAATGTAAATGACAATTCACCTGCTGGTACCTGGTACTTGGCCACCTAGAATTATAGAATCATTAATGTTGGGATAGGCCTCTGCAATCTCCTCTGAGTCCAACCATTTACCTAAAACTGCCAAATCCACCACGGGACCATGTCCCTAAGCGTGTTCCCAAGCACCATATCTACCACTCACCTTGGAGAAAGTAATAACAACACACATCATGCCTGGGACCTTATGAGTGATGTGGAATGGATGTATTTATCCAGTACAGGTGAAGCTTTCTGAGTACTGACTGTCCCAGTAAGAACAGAGGAGTAAACCAAAAGGGGCTGAACTCAGGCTTGGTCTGACCCTGACATAGATCCAAAACAATCTGTGGATTTTGGGCAGAAAAACCAGCTCTTCATGCAGACTGGCACCTTCCTGGCTCTGGTGAGAGTGCAGAGCAGATGTCCATACAGCAGCTGGCAAAGCTGCCTCAAGCTGTTCCTGGCCATGCTGAGGCCAGGCTGCCCATGGCAGTGGTTGTGGGCAATACTCTGTGCTTCAGTGGAGGTCACCCACCTGCAGCCTCCTGCTCACAGTGGCTCCCTCCTGGCTTCCTGCCCCATCTTGGCATCCCTGGTGGGCCAGGACTGCTTGTTGTCCCTGGGTAGCTCTCAGCTGCCAGCTGGAGACAGTGCTGAATGAAGCAGTGGTGAGGCACAGCCTCCTGGGCAGCTCTCCCCTCAGACTGCTGCAATTACCAGTTATCTCCACCCTGATTAGAAATGAAAACAGCTTTCCTCAGTCTGGCCCTCAGCCTACAGTTCGTACATGCCTCTTCCCTTGGCAACTGGTTTTTCTTCTGCTGATGGCACAGTCTCCAGTGAAATCTGTCTCATGGTAATGAGAGCAAAACTCTGAAAGCCTCAGCAACTCATGCCTTGCTTGGTGGATAGTTTTGCTGCTCTGTGTTTTCAAAACACAGTAAAATAATAATTATCCCTTGCTGCTCTCTTCGTGGCTCTTAAAACATACTGCCTTCATTTAGAGAAAATGGCATCTGTTGAACCCAAACCACATAGTGAGTTGGCATCAGAGCCAATATTAGAGCTTGGGAGCTCTGGCTTTTGACCTAATACTCAGTCTATCAGGTCATTTAGCTTCCTTAGGAAAACTACCACTTAAAAAATGGATATATAATGAGATGTATTAAGATCTTCAAGAGGAGAAATGGCAAAATTCTCCAAGAAACGAAAGCATCTCTCCTGTAGCTGTGAGAATCAAATATCCGGGCAGTGGTACATCTGCACGGGGTTGGATTCACTATGGAGTTGAAAAATGATGATATTGCCAGTTAGCATTTTAAAAGCAAACTGTTCATTAATGTTTTGGCTGCATTTTCTCTGGATTTTTGTGCCTTTTCCCACATATTCTTATGAAAAGTTGTGCCACATTTTTATGCAGCCACATGCGAAATACTACTGAATGACCTGGGGCCCATCTGACAGGTGCCATATTTATGACAACACAACATTTTTAATAGAGATCACATATTATAGGAGGGAGTGCTCCAAACACCACAAGTTGGTATCCTTCAAAACAAGGAATAAAATTCATGTTAGCCTTTTGTATACAATAATGCAGTTTGTTAGCTTGTTTTGCTTTCTGAATTAGAAAAGAGAAATAACAAAAACCCAAAAAAACAAAACTAACAAAAATCACCCCCTAAAGCCTCATTTTAGTTCACCCTTATGTATGAAATTTTAAATCCACTACAGTAAGTAAACATGATTTTGAATCTTCCATGATGCACACAGGTTATATTTCTGAAAGCAAAAAGATGAAAGCAGTAGATCACATAGGTCATAAGCTATTTTTCACTTTAAGCAGCTTCTTAATTTCACTGGTAGCATATTCTTCTGATGGAGAAGAATAAACTAAATTAATGTATGATAGCAAAACCCCTAAAATGCTGAATGCAAGCTGATTGTAAAGGATTCACGTGTAAACAGAGCAGTATTTCTAAGCCTGTACATTTACGGGCAGCAGTGTGGTCTTCCTTGTGATGACAAATTAAAAGTCACACAATCAACAGCATGCCACTGAAACCTGGGCAAAGGTCAACAGGCTCTGAGTGGGAATCCTGCTGTGTTCTTGAAAGCATGGTTCATTTTCTCCATGACTGTGCTGTAGCATGGACTGTTTGAAAGCATTACCCATTGCTGATGCGGGTGTGTGACTGTAGGTGAGTGCATTGTGTGTGATAGAAAACTTGAGTGTTGCAAACCATGCATGGATTAAACGTCAGAAGCATTCAATTTAATGCTTTTGTTTCTTGGAGGCTGTGTTCTTAATCTTAGTAACAGTGGCCAGCTGCAGTTCTGCAGAGAGAAGCATTATAGACACAGGAGGAAAATAAACCCATGCAAGTGCCTTTCCCCCTCATCTTCTCTGGAGACAGTTTTGTATCCTGGGACAGTTGAGGGGCCAGGCTTTAAGAGCATGGACATGCACTATCTTTTGTGGAATGTGCATATGATCCTCCTTCCTATGTGTCACTGAGCAGGAAAGGGATGTTGTGCTCTTTCATCTGTGCATAACTTGCCACCATTTAAATACAAATTGCAAATATTTTTAAAGACAAATGAATGCCCAAAAGGATTTCCCATCCTTCAAGTTGCCTGCTGTTAATTGACCCAAGTTCACTTTTTCAATTGACAGGAATTTGCTTTTTCTGCTGTGTGAAATGTAGATGGTATGCACCACCACAGGGCACATTAGTAATTCAGAGCAAATGTTTTTATAAAAATCCAAATAATCAAATCTTATTTGATTGTGTGTCTGTTTGTAACTTGACAAAGTATATGTTCACAAACTGGCTGTAATGGTTTAGGTTATAACATAGGGCACAGATAAGGCCTTATGCATGGTTTTTCTTATTAAATTTCAGCTCTGGATGTTGAAATTATTATTATTACTATTATTATTATTATTATTGTCGTATATGATATCAAATCACACGTGTAATTATAATTGTTCAGCATGAAAAAGAGAAGTTTTAGGGGTGACTTAATTATGGCCTTCCATCACCTGAAGGTAACCCGCAAGAAAGATGGAGAGAGACTGTTTACAAAAGCATATAGTGTCAGGAGAAGAGGGAAATTATTAAAATGGAAAGATTGGTTTTGTTTAAGATTAGGAAGAAAATCTTAACTTTGAGGGTGGTGAGACGCTGGCCCAGAGTGCCAGAGAAGTTGTGGATGCCCCATTTCTGGAACTATGCAGGGCCAGGTTGGACAAGGCTTTGAACAGGGCCTTGTGGAAGGTGTCCCTGCTCAGGGTGTTGGAACTAGGTGATCTTTAAGGTCCTTTCCAACCTAAATCATTCTATGATTCTATACTTATAGATACTTACATATGCATATGTGCATGTGTTTGTGCTTGTATTTTAAAATACCAGGAATTTTTGCTAAATGTAAAGTCTCAGACTCCTCTGTATGGAGTTTAGTCACCAGACTGATGTTTCTTGTGAGTTTTGTAATGTTCATGGAGTGATTCTTGGTCTAAGTCCTACCACATATTAGCATGGTTTAGATGCTATAAAGGGGCACATATTTCAGCTACAATTGTTGGTCTGTGGTGCCTCTTTCTCTCTACTGTCTTTTGATTGAGGGCTAAGTGGTATCATCAAGGAGGGATGGGAGCAATGTGGTGAAACAGATATGGTCATTTCAGAGGAGCAGAGTCTCCAGTTCAGTGGGTATCACCCCTATACATCCACACCTTCCAGGATACCCTTACTTGAACACCATAAATGTGGCAGTGTCATCTCCTGATGACATACCAAGGCTGGGATACAGCAATATCACCTCTCTGCTGCCAGCAGAGCCTCTACATTGTTCCTCTGAAATTCTTGATTTCTCTCCCAATCAGCGGCGCTGATGAAACAGCACAGATGGTGATGTTTGGATACAAGGTTTCAGTTGTGTCTATGTCTTCAGACCACAATCTTTTAGTTGCTTCCTATGATCTCTTGTTTTGATTTTTTTTCCAACACATTGTTCTGTGTGGGTGTATAGGCACTAAACCAGGTTTTTATTCAGTGCCCCTAAGAGAGAAAGTGGCCTTTCCAATCCGAGTGTTGCCACATATTGAGGGAGGAGAGCAAATAACCTTAACTCCTCTTTATCAAACATTTGTTGATGATTGCCTGCAGAGAGCAAAATCAGAGAATCATAGAATCATAACATACCCTGAGTTGGAAGGGACCCACAAGGTTCACCAAATCCTGTCTCCACACAGGACAGCCTAAACATTAAGTCATATATCTAAAAGCATTGTCTAAATCATTCTGGAATACTCATGGACCTGGGCCAATGCCAACTCCTCTTGTGAGCTTGTTCCACTGCTTGAAAACCCTCTCAGTGAAGAACTTTTCAGCTCTCAGCCACCCTGCTGCATCCTACCACCAGAAATCAAAAAGATCAGCACCTTCTCCACTCCACCATTGTGGAAGAAGTCACCCTTCAGTCACCTTTTCTCTAATCTGAGCAAACCTAATGTCCTCATCTGTTTCTCATAATGCAAGCCCTCTAGTTCTTCCACCATCTTTGTTAGCTTTCTTTGGGCACATTCTAATTTTTTTTTATACTTTTTATGCATTTAAACCTGTATTCAAGGGGAGCCTACACCAATGCTGAGACTAATTGGACAATCACTATTTTTGTCCACTTAACTATACTGTGCTTAATGAGCCTCATGACATGGTTGGCACTTTTGATCACCAGGGTCCAGTTTTGACTCATATTGAGTTCGCCATCAACCAAAATTCCCAGATCCCTTTTTGCAGAGCTGCACTCCAGCCTTCTGTCCCTGAGTCTATACATATATCCCAGATTACACCACTCCAGGTACTGAATCTGGCATTTGTCCTTTTACAGTTCATACAACTTGTGGCGTCTATCAAGATGTCCCTATAAGACCTTTCTAATCTTGAGGGAATCAATGGATCCTTCTAGTTAAGCATTGTTGGGAAACCTACTTAGTGTGTGCCCCACTCCAGTGTCCAGGTCATTGAAAAAAACAATGGAAAGAACAAGCCCTAATACTGAGCCCTGGCAAACTCCACAAGTGACTGATTTCCACTCTGATGCTTTGCCTTTTACCACAATTCTTTGAGCCTGGTCCTTCAGACAACCATTTACCCATTGGATTATGTATGTGTCTAGCTGCATGCTGGACTTTTTGTCCAGAGGATACTGTGAGAGACAGAATCAAAAGTTTTTATAAAAACCCAAACAATCCCACCCCTTTATTTTCCCTCTTCCCCTTGTCTGCAGGAGAAAAGATCATGTTGAAAGAAGGTTGCAGTGCACTTCTGTGTCATGTCTCTGCTTCAGGGCACTATGTGACTTGATATGCTCTGTTTCTGGAGTATTTCAGCAAAGTGTGCAGTACAGTATATACAAAAATATATACATACACAGGAGCCTTCTGCTTCCTGCTGGCATTTCAGTCTTCTTTTGTTAAAACTTTGTAGAGACTGAGTTCATTTGTTGCTGAGTTCACTGTAATTCTGAAGTGTAGAACGTATGATTTCAGTAGTTTAAGAGCTTCAAGAGCTAGAGACAATAATCAGGCCTGACTAATGACAGAAGGCCAGTACAAGCACACATTGGAGCTGTGTCAGAAAAATCGGAAAGCTTATGTGGGTGTGAAAATACAACTTCTGAACTCACTGAGTCAGATCTCCCCACAATTAAACACAGAGCAATGTTCTGAAAATATTCCCTTGCCACGTTTGCAAGTTCAGCATATTTGTGTAACAGGGTGATGGGTTTGCAAGGCAAGGTTTTGGCAGCAAGGTGACTAGCAAGGGGTGGCTTCTGTGGGAAACAACTAGAAGCTTCCCCTGTGTCTGAGAGAACCAATGCCAGCTGGCTCCAAGATGAACACTATGCTGGCCAAGCCCTTCAGCAATGATGATAGTGCCTGTGGGGTAATGCATTGAAAAATGGGGGGGAAAATGCTGCATGGCATGAGCAAGCAAAGTGAAAATATGTGAGAGAAACAGCACTGTGTGCTCAAAGGTCAGTGAATAAGAAGGGGAAGAGGTGCTACAGCTGCCAGAGAAGACATTCTCCTGTGGTCTGTGGAAAGATCATAGTGAAGAAGGCTCCTCCTCTGGAGGCTGGTAGTAGAGGATCCCACTCTGGAGCCCATGGATACCCAAAGGAGGCTGCGATCATGTGGGAAGCCCAAGCAGGTGCATGTTTGCTGGGAGGTATGAAGCAAACTCCAAACAGGGCATATTTTCAGCAGCAGAGTCGTATGTACGTGTGTATGTTTACTGAGACTATAAGTTAGAAGAAATTAATGACTGCTAGGGAGGTATGGGATACTCTGCAGAAGAAATTGGGCCTTTGGCCATGGTCCCTTCTCTTACACTGATGGGAATTTTGGAAGGTACAAAATGATCTACCTTCATCAGGTACAGGGTGAAGGGTCCTGGGAAAAATTTTGTATGAAGGACTTAATGTATGTCGTATACTAATCCAGATGAAAGTCAGTGATCACTGGACTGTTTGGACAAAAATGGAAAGGTAGCAATCCTGGGTGACAACAATGAAAAGGCAGAACTCTGAATGGGAAAGAGAGTCCTCTGAGTCCAGAATTCAGTGTGACTGTCTATCTTCCCTTGCTTAAAGTTGCTCTGGCTAGGAAAAAGACTGAATGTGAAAGAAACTAAGCGGAATGTTTGAACAGTTCTCATCCTGACTGTTACTAATGTCTCTTTTACCGAATATTCACGTCTCTGCATGCACATCTCCATATCCTCTAGCTGAGTGTTCTGTGAGGTAGCACTTTTACTCAGATTAAAGAAAGGTCACAAGACAAAAACTCCAGAAGTCAATGCATTTGTTCTTGCTTTCTTTTCTTTTCTTTATGTATTTTGAAGGGCAGTAGGATTTACCTTACAGTGTTCTATGTATAATAATCTCTCTGTGAAATCTATGTATCTGATATCTGCACCACTTACTAGCAAAAAACCCACTACAATAGTAAATTGGTACATGGTCCCATAGTTCTTAAATTATAAAGAGGCACTGAAAGGGTTAAATACTTCCTGAGGAATTAGTAATATTTGCACTTCCAAAGGTCTTCCTGACCTATCTTATGCTATAGTGATGAGATTGTCTGGAGAAGAGAGGTCAGCATAATCACCCCCCCC
>WBMY01011897.1:309275-356782 GCA_013397315.1 Donacobius atricapilla | reverse complement strand
TTTTTTTTTTTTGCATGGCTATTGAATGATACATTAAATTTAAGTTCTGCAATGCACAGAGGTTATTTTGCACAGGGGACTTTCTGCTTCAAAAGAACATGAGAAATGTGTAGGGGTCACAAATTAGTTGTCTGTGGAAGCATAATTGTTTTGTTTATGTCTCAATTTTTTGTGGTTAAGTAATAAGTTGACAGAAATTTTAGAACTTTATATTAACTTAAAATATGTTTTACATTGCCTTGGCAGCTGTGATTGATCTTAAGTGCTTTTATCTCATTAACAGACATTACAGATCAAACATAAAGATTTTTTTCTTCCCTTTCACATTAGGCTGCTTTGGTTTTTTATCAGTGCTTGTAACCTTTAGAAATTTTTATGTATTTTTAACAGGGATCCGCAAAAAAAGTTTTAATAAACAACTTCTGACTCAGTAAATAATGGCTTCAGCTTTGGTTCCTTTGTGACTTAAAAACAAGCATTTATTTAGAAAATGCCTTCAGAAAGGATACATTTTGGGATTTACTATATGTCACAGATTAAATTATTCCTTGTTTATTCCCTCCAATAAAAAATCATAATTAATATTTCAAAATATGTTTAGTTTAGTAATTACATTTGATTCTTTACTTAATTTTAACAGTAATTTCAAGTCATCATAGTGAAACTTAGCCTTAGTACTCTCTGAACACAATCCATAAATCAGGTTAAATTTTTGAGTCAGGGAACTTTAAAGCTGCTTTTAAATCCTAAACAATGGCAAAAATTACATTTTATCTTGGGCAGCAGTAGCTTGTCACCCACTGATAATTAATGACACAGTGGCAAAGTCTTTAAACAACCACATGTCAGGAATTTTTAAAGGCATCTCCATATTAATAGCCAGAGATTTAAGATTTGTAAGGGTTTTTTTTTCTAGAAAGAATAGTATACTTTATATTTGCTTTATGTTGTTCTAAACAGAAAACATTTTGCAGTCATTTTCCACACGTTTGTGTAGTTGATTCATTGTTCCTAGTAGTAAAGTCTAACACTTGTATCTTAGATTTTTAGGCCAGTTCTTCAATTTTCAGTGTAATTCTGAATTCTAATGCCATCCTCTAATGCACTTGCTGGCTGAAAGCAACACCTCCTTGCCTGGGGTTCACCCTCAAGCTTAAAAAAGTACTGCTTATTCTCATTCAGCTCATTAACAGAAACATAAATGGAGAGTACCTTGCATCCTTTGGCTTTGTGTTCAAACAAAAACAAGCAAAGAAAATGTCATTCCACCAAATCCTCCTGTTGCAAATTGGATTTTGAGATGTAAAGCACATACTCTACTGTGTGTGCAGTGGTCCTGAGTCATCTGGTATCCATGTCTGTATACTGTTTAACCAAGCCGTGTCGGACTAGGGCCTGGCTATTGTGCGGTCTCTGTTTATAAGATGTAATTGTTTTTTATCCATGTTGACTAGTAGCCTTAAAGATAATGCACAAATGCATTTTAGCAGTTAATGTGAGCCACGGACTGTACCCAACAGACATTTTATGGAATGTAGCTACCTCTTTTGGTGGCGAATTTTTCCCTGTATGCATTGTTAGTCATGTCATGTCATGTCACTTACTCATGGGGTTACTGTCAGAGCCCTGGTCTTCTTTAAGCTTTTATTCTTGCTATCTCTTTTCAAAAAGAAAGTGCTAAGTTCCAGATGGGGTTAGGAATAGCTGCTTAGAAGAGACTAAATGCTAAAAATTTCATTTCCTTTCAGCCTGGAGTCATAAGAAAATGCAAAAGCAACTGGTGTGACAGCCTAATGCACATGAAGCTGTCAATGTCCTTCCTTTGTAAGTAATAGAGAGGCTTTCATTCACATCAGATCAGTTACACAATTGAATGAAAACTATAGATATCAAGTCATGTGTTTTGAGGCTTTTTTTCACACTGAAGTGGGACTATAATCCTGCAAATGTCACATGTGACACAGCGTTCTGCATTAAATTTGGAAGAACAGCTTCATATCTGAGGTCTGCAATGTGCAGTCTTTGAAAAGGATAATTGTGCCTGAGTGGGGACTGGCTTTTAAAGAGAACCTATAAACTATGGGCTTCAGTGGCACTGTGTGACACCAGTTCATACTGGCCGAACATCATAAAGCTTTGGACCTTAAATGCAACATATTTTTCATGTTAGTATTTTCTCACAATTTATGAAAAATAATAAAAAAAAATGCTGGATCAATTTTAAATGAACTACTGAATGTTGAAATTATTTTCTGTGACGGAAATACTTTTACACTCAGGGAGGGGAAAAAAATGTGGAAATAGGTATTTAACAGTAGGTTTTACCAAGTTGACCAAGAGCAGTTCTATTTACCTGCATTTTAGGACATCACAAGGTGATATTTAGGTGTTACTGTTTAAGACAGTACTTGAGTGTCAAATATGAAATTCATATTCCCTGACCTGAAAACATCTGCTCAGAACATGAAATATACTGTTAATATCCTAATTCTTTCCACAGGATTGAAATAACTCTTTTGGTCTTGCAAGGGCAGAACATTGCGTGCAAAGTTCACAGACTTCAGGGCCTCCACCAAAACTGAGCACTAATTAGCTCAAAGAGAAACATTTTTGCCTGTAATACCATAGGACTTATGAAATATCTCTCATTCTCAAGATTTTAGTAAGGTTTAGTTAGTATCCTAGCATTTTATAAAAGCTTTAAATTATTTTTGGTACAGATTTATAAGTCATGTTATTTCTTTGATAAACATATAGAGCTAACTGTGTATAGCTCAGATGTCTTTGGAAACACCCATGTTAATTGTCCCTCAGGCAGCTCTCTGCTTTGAATGCACTTTGAGGGTGTCTGGCTGTCTTTGCATGGTCTAGACAACCTCAATACTCAGTTGGAAGGTTTAGGTCATTGTTTCCATTACCTTGCCATCTGATCATGTTTGCTAACCACTAAGGGACATCTCTTTTGCCCTTTCCTGTCAGGGTTCTGTTTTGGGTTTACCTTGCCAGGCAGTTGAGCCCCTCACAGCTGCTCACTCACTCCCCTCTCCAGCAGGATGGGGAAGGGAATCAGAAGCGTAACAGTGAGAAAACTTACCAGTTGAGACAAAGACAGGTCAATAGGCAAAAATAAAACTGCACACAGAAGAAAAGCAAAACAATGAAATCATTCACCGCTTTCTAATTTTTGATACTTATTTTGGTTTGGTTCAGTTTTGTGGGAGATTATTTGTTTGTTTTTTGTGGCTTTTTTTTTTGTAATGTATGATTTGTTGAACTTTCATGTTGACATGAAAGCAAGTACTCTTAAAACCTGTCTGTAATTAGTTTCATACACATTTGTATCATGTCATAAAAGTCACTAAGATTAATTTAATAATTTTTGGACCTAGTTGACTTTTTAGGTATAAAAAGTGCACATAACTGTAAATATTCATTGTAGGATACATTGATTTGAATAGACTGGAAAATTGAGCATATAAAACCCCCTGTTTACTACTTCTCTTAAGTTTTTTCTACCTTTCCAATTTCGATTTTTGCTCATGATTAAGCTAAGTGTTAAGATTAACATTAACTTCCTCTGAACACTCCCAGTTTGCCATGATCATTTGAAAGGATCCTCTCTGATTATCAGATTTATTTTCCATTAATATCCAGTTGTTTCTTCCAATTAAATGCTGCTGCACAGAGAACATTTGGGAAGCTATTATAATCTGGTAAGGTGTAAAGACTGTGTTGTAGTCCCTCATTAGCCTGCTAATAACTCTATTTTGTCAAGCAGAAACTTGGTTTCTCTACTAGCAGAAACTAAGTTTAACAGATACACAGTGTTTTCTATAGAATCTCTCGAATGGAATGAGTTTCACTTTCAATTGCTCTGAAACCAAGTTTTACTGTTTCTAAAATTCCTTATCAGTATTTTTTTTTAATTTCCTAGGTCACTCAGGATAATACTCTACTATAAGTAAATAATTTATAATTCAAAAGTAACATTCAGTTTGACTTTAAAAGATACATAAATTACAAGACATTTGTTTGCCAAAGAGAGTTTTATCTGTGTAGGTGCAAGAAACCCCTGCAAACTGTGTACCCGTGGGAGGAACATCCCATTCCAGGCTACAGAGCAATTAATCAAAAACTGAAAACGCTGTTAGCAGATTCTGTCTTACACAGTGTCAGCTGATGACTTCTTTCATAATTTTTAAACCGTCCCCTGTCTTACTAATCATATATTCAGAAATTCACATGTACCCAAGAAACTGAAATGGAACTACACAGTACCAGACCAATGCAAACACATTCTCCAGTTACTACAAATAAGACTCCCTAAAACAAAAGCATTAAACTCTAGAGCTTCTAGACTTGATCAACCCAATCTGTGGTGTTCTTCATTTGGTGGAACTAATGCCCTTGTGAATGCAACATGGGTGCAATTAAATGAGTGCTGTGTGCTAAAATGAGCTCACTTGGGCAATTTTTAAAGGATGGAAATAGCCACTTAACAGTAGGACAATATTTTTCATTCTGTTTCTGACTGCTCATTCCTGATCCCCTAAGGAGTCCTACAGACTACCTTCAAAAGATAAACCCCACAGACCAATATTCTTAGTTCTACTTGCAGCTAAAAAGAATTGACTCGAGAAAGATATTGGTTTAATGACCTATGTAGTTTTCCAGCTAGCCTGTCCCTCTAATACTGATACTAATATCCTTTTTCTGTCTCTGCTTCATACGAGCTAAGATCTTTTTGCCTTTCTGGTTTTGATCAAGTAATTTGTTTGATTAACATAGTTTCATTTAACTTGGAACAGTACCTATTTTTTTTTTTTCCACTTTTCAGATCTGATGAACACTGAGGTTGTCTCTCTGTTTTCCTCCATGTTTATTGTTCCAATAGAAGATATTTACTCCTCCCAGAGCTACTTTCAAACTAAAGACTAATTTCTTGCTAACAAAATGGGAAAGTAACAGCCAAAAATAACTGAAGGGTCCCATTATCATGGGGTTCAGACCTTTTCTTTCTGCTAAAGGAAAGAAAAGAGCCAGCTTATTTTACTGTGATTTCTTTCTTACTTGACCTAATCAGAATGCCAGTGGCAAGCACTGTCAGCTGAGGCAGTAAGTTAAACAGCTGAAACCTTCCCTGTCTGGCAGTGTTCTATCCTCAGTAGGGGCTTCTGGTTTTACAGACCTGGAGGGTAAGTTCCAGCACTTGAAAAACAGTTCAATAATATCTCTGGAGGCAACAAGTTAATGACCAAAGATTGTAATGGTCTACAACAATTCATGAGTGTAAATTTAAGGTCTGTGGGACTTATCTGAGAGCAATTGATAAAAAGATACTGTGTGAAGGTAGCTGTTCCAGAGATAATGTCTATTAGGCATTGCACTATGTTTGAACTTGAAGAGTAAAGCAAGGCTGTAAAACCACAGTGTTCCTCAGGATGCAGCCAAGAATAGGAAGTATTTATGGACTGCCTAGGTAGCTTTAGACAGATGATGCTGAAGTGCATTTTTGCACTCCAAATGGTTGCTGGAGGTGAGCTTGTCCCAGTGGAAATTTCAGACCAGCAATGTTAATAATTTTTGTGTGTTCCAGCTGCAGCATCCTTTCTGATAAGGTACTGAAAGATGGTGATGAATCCATGAGTTATAATGCTGTGTTGGCTTCACGTCTCACAGAAGCCACTCCTGTAATCTTCCCCTGCTACCAAGGCTCGGCCATGCAAACCCAATACAAATATCTACAGATGTGAGCTGAAATCGACTTTATTGCATTACTGTCAATAGGAAACAGAAGAGAGTGTACAAGCTGCTAGTATGTCTCTCTTGATAAAACTATTGTTAAAGGGTTAACCCAGATTGTAGTACCTTGTCTAACTCAGGAGGTCCAACTTCCTCTATCTACTCCCTTTGCAAATGATGTTTAGTCACATACCTAAATCTTCTGCTTTGAAGTGGAGAGTGTAAAATAAGGCTGTCCTTTCAATAGTAGTCCTAATTCTCATTGGTTAGCCTGTACCAGCTCTTTACATGACAATACTGTTTATCAGAGAAACCTGTTATTACAGAATTTGAGATACTACTGTAGACAGAGGCTTTTTTCCCCTTTCTCTGAATGACAAAAAGCTGTAGTGGACTGAATGCGTACTGTTGCTGCACTTGTCAGAATCATTTTTTGTTAAAGACACCAGTATGAAGGTATACAAAGCAGAGAGGGGAAAAAAATAAAGGGAGAAAATTATTTCTGTCTTCTTGGTATTGGATGATACTTGCAGCTTTCCTCCTGCAGATTTACAATCTTACATCCTGTTCTTTGCCACGCTGGCAAGATCAAACCTGCAATGAGACTGTTAAAGACATTGTTTCCAGCTGCCTCTCAGGTCACAATCTCACAGCAATGTTGGAAAATACACGGTTAGGGATATCTAAACCAGGTAATATTTGCAAAAGGAGAATTATCAAGGAGGTAATGTAAAAGAAAGAAATGAGTTTCACTGCACTTAGACGTCTTTTTGCCTTTTTTTTTTTTAAAGTTCATCTCTAGGAATTAGAACACTGACCTAATGCTGTCATAATGGATTTCAAGAGATAACATTCATAGTTGCCATGATAATAAAGCTTCTTTAGGGCCAGTTATAAATTAATATCTCTAGCGAAGTATTTTAAGGGAATTATCCTATTCTGTTAGGTTTTCCATAGTTACTTTGTTAGTTTCATTTCAAACAGCACTTATAATTCTACTGCTGGGGGGGGTGGTTTGGGAATATCTGTGCCCATTTATCTCATTTTAAATGTGATTGAAACATAGCTGTTGGAAAAAATGAGGAAACCTTGTTTTTGGTCTAGTCCAGCATCTCTGCTTGTAATTGCCACTGTCTTTCATAAGTAATTTCCACGGAAATTTAAACTGACCAGCTTTGCATATTTATAAATAAAATTTGTTGAGCATGAGTGATCCCAATTAACTTTCATCTGTTCTTTTTCTTTTTTTTTTTTTTTCCCTACAGGTGAAGCTATTTGCAAATTCAAATTCCTTCCCTGGTAACATGGTAGCTTCCATGGTGCTGAAAAGAATGAGGGCAACATTCTGGAAACAGCTGCTCAGCATAACCTCTGGAAAGTGAATCCCACCACAATGAGCTGCTGGAATTCTCTGAAGGTGCCTCTAAGCACAGGAAGAAATAAAAAACATTTGTCTTTTTTTTTTTTTTTTAATTTTCTTGAAAATTATGAAGAACAGATAAAGTGAATGCAGACCTGTTATTTGTAAAATCTATTAATAATTAATTTATTGTGAATCAGGGACACTTTTTGAAACAACAGGAGATCAGTTTCAGCTAAACAAAAGGAAGGTCATGGTAAATAAAAAACCCACTAGAATCAGGCTTGCTTATTTTTGTTATTTCCTAAATGGTAAATAGTCCTGGTTTTTTTTGATTTTTTTTTTTTTTTTTTCCTCTCTCCTCCCTGTATAAAGAATTTGCAAGTCTAGGCAAGTCTACTTGGCAGCAAGTGTTCAGTCATGCTTGTAATGATAGTTCTAATCACAATTCATGAGGTATCATGCATTCAGGTATGATTCATCCAAGAAGAAAATATTCTGAAAAGGAGCAAAAATAAATTAAATGGGGCCTGGTATTCTAAAGGTTGAAGAAATGAATAGACCAGGGGTCATTTCCCTTCTATTCACCGCAGAGTTATTAGAGGACACACATATGGAGCTTTGGGAGAGAGCCTATCAAGGTGGGCAGAGGAGCTGAAACAGTTGAAGCAGGGACCTTTGACGCCATGTAGCAGATTTTTCTATATTCTGTCTGTTAATGCCAACCCTACTTCCTCCTCCTGGCCCTGGATACTTTATTGGGTATTAAAAGTAAGAAACTAATGGTAGTGGAAATTGCACTGCTTGTGTACTGTATGTCTTTCACTTTCCGTCATGTGTTTTGTAAGATTATCAACAATTTGAAGTGAGGAGATTGTAGTTTGTTTAGTGGTCAGTAGGATATGCTTTCACTCCTGCCTGGCCTATGAGTAAGAAATATGGTGGGTTATTAAAAATGAATATTTGTCTTCTCCAGTCATTCCTAAAAATCGCACGGTTTGAAAGGCATCAGCTGTCTGATCACTGAACATCAGATATATAGTGCAGGTTCATGAGTTTACTTAATCCACAAGTATACGTGCTCTTGAGAAAGATATAATCAGCTTGCCTCTCTGAGATTTTTACTTCCCATGTGCTGGAGCTATTTTTGTTCCCCTTTACTAATACTATTGCAATGTGCAGATGGACAGCTTGAAAGTCACATACACACAGGGATGGAAAAACCTTTTAGAGCTTGCAGAACATTCCTTCTGTCCTTCATTTCTTACTGATGACAGGAGAAATTATGTTTTAGTTATAGTCTTGCAGAATATCCCTTGTGCTATCTGCTTGGTCCATTGCTTTTCCTACTGGAGCTCCTTCAGTCCTTTTAAATAGTTTTCTTACAAGCAGAGAGAACAAATTTTAGGAGCTACTTGAGGATCATGGTATTTCAAACCTGATGAAAAATTTGGCATTTTAGTTCTTGTTGCTACAATGCTGTTAGAAAAAAATTGTGCCTTCTCAATTTTAATGTTTAATAATTAGCATCTTAAATAATATACCTCATTGACAGCCAATAGGTTTGCTAAGTCATTCAATGAAACGAAAATTCAAGTTTTTTTCCTGCTTCCAAGAAGAGAATGATCCTTTTGATTTAATTTTTTCATGGTACATGGAATTTCTCTTTTTCTTTTTTTTTCCTTTAACAAAATCTCTGTATGAGTATAAAAAAAATATTTTAGAGGCTCACATACACTAATGCACATATTTTTGTAAATAACAGCAAAGCAAGATACTTCAACACAAAGCTGTGTTTTGGTTGAAAAGTGAAATCCTTTTGTAATGATAGCACTTAGATTTCCAGAAAAACATCAAAGTAATTTGAAAATAGCACATCTATACTTGTTTTAAAATGATACCTTCTAAACAACATGAAATCATTCAGGGAGATATTTCCCTAATATCTATAAAACCAGTGGACTGGAAGATATTTTTCTTGATTATATACAAAATTTTATAAAGTGTAAACAATAACCTAATTTCACACACAAAAAAAAAAAAAAAGAAAAAAAAAAGAAAGGTCAGGGACAAACATAGTTACTGAGTTGTTAATTACAGAATATATCAAAAGCAAAGTCCCACTAGTTTTCCTCTTCAATTTCTAATTTGCTTCACCCAAAATAGCAAAATGAGACCAACTTGTTCCTGGTACAATTACACTAAATTCCATACTAAAATCAGAAAGAATTAGTTTGACTGTGTATTAATAGAATAACCTGCAAAAATCTCTTCTGAAGGGAAAAAAAATCCCACCAGCTTCATGCCATATTACAAGTGTAATACATTCTTTCTAAATCTTCAAACAAAAAGAAGATTATATATGCCCACATATCTTGGGCATATATAAACATTTTTAGTTGTTTTCTTCTTTTATCTTTATGTTTAACTTATCACTGAAACCTTATCAGAGGGAAAACCTTTCCAACACATCACAGCATCAAAATACTTTTCAAAATGTTACATTTAACTAGCACCTTTGGGGTACTCTATTAAGAGCTGTTTAATACCTACTTTTCTGTATGTATATAGGGACAAGTATCAGTCATCTGGGTAAGCTCTATTAGACCTCAGACTTGTCTCCAAAGAAGAATTTTAGAAAATTCCATATTTGAAGTCAGAGCAGTTATATATGTATATATACATATATAATACTTTGTAATGTAATACTTTGGTATTACAAAGAAATCTTATGTCTAAAATGACTTAGTTTAAAAAAAATTAATAGAGGTGGCATATTTCATTGGAGTACTTTTCCTGGGATAGGACAACCCCCCAAATATATGGTTTCATGAGTAAAAAATACTTATGGAATATAAATTAAATCTATAAATTAATAAATATAAATGAATTATTTATTTATGTAGAATTGAAATTCTCTTAGAAGAATCATCAGAAGTGTCTTCTGAGGCTTATGGGTAAAACATACTTTGTTGAGAGACTGACAACCTATTCTGTCAGTCTACTTAGCTTTAATTGAACTATGAAGATGAGAAGGCTGTCTCAAAACTAGACAAGTGTCTGTCAGAAACTTAGTCTCCATCTAAATATGCTAACAGGCACCTCGAAAATGAGATTCTAGCAGGCTTGAGGAATAAGAAATAAGAAAGCATCCTCTATTATCTTTGATTATCTTTTAGTCCAGGGGGTTACATTTATCCTACCTAGCTGAAGGCAATAAATGAGGACCTCACTGCCAAAACTTCATTGGAATTGATGAAGAAATATAATCATTTTAAAGAGACTAATTTACATCTGAAGTCAACTCAGTTTTAGAGTGGTTTTTTTGATGTATTCTCCACTTCTAGATGAAGTGCAGAGGGTCTCAAGGTTTATCTGGATTTAAAAGAACAATGAGACTATTTTCTTCCTGTATATTAAGACATGTTTCCAATGGCTCCTTCAAGTTCCCTTTCAGAAGCCCAGTAGCAAAATGGAGGTAGACTTCTGGCTTTGTGGCAGAAGAAAGGTGACGCGACCCTGCTGATAGCACTCTGTTCAGTGGAGTTTCTCTATGTTCCAGAGTGTGAACTTGGTTACATCCTGTGCTGCTCTCAGCTGAAATGTTGAGTAGTGGTTGTGGTTTGGCCCTGCTGATTATCCTCCAGTGACTGTGCAGAGCACAGGACTAGATCATGCAAGTTCAACAGATTTTAAGATTCACTGGAGAGTTGTAGGTCTGAAGTATTGCACAGTTGATTCAATACATATCAACTTAAAAAACAGTACCTGGAAAAAATCTGCCCCTCTGTACTGAAGATGCAAAGGGCATTGATTCCTTTGCCTAATTGGAGTTGACTGGGGACACTAGAGATAGACAATTTGCAGTATCCACCCTGGTTGCTGCTAATGCATACCTGGGACCAGGTCACACCTTGGACCTGTGTCTTACCTGCTGATTCCTTTGCCTTGTATACCCTAAAGCATGTCAGATGTGATGATGTGCCATTACTGAAGTAATACAATTGTGCCCAGGTGTCTGGTCTGCTGAATATGCTGACTATAATTACCTTTGACTTTTATTGAATCTTAAACACCTACCTCACCTGTAGATAACTATATTTCTAGCTGAATGCTGAATCCAATTTGTTGCACTGAATAAAAGATAAAAAAATTCTGTGTGAGCTAATTAAGAGCACCATGAGTGTGTTGGTAAACAGTCTGTTGACAGACAGTTTGGGCAAACTGAATTTTCCATACACTTGACCTGCCTGAATAGAAGTAAAGACATTTTCTTTTCTGATTAGAAGTGGACACTTGGAAAGAAAGGGTGGGATTGATAATACAGCAAGATTTTTAGAAGATCCATAACATTATATATGCATTTATAGTCTAAAAAACTTTATATTATCAAAAGTCAACATAAATTAGATTTTCCTCTTTTTTTAAATTCTGATTTTTAATAACTAATACTGCAACAGGTATTCTTAACAAAATAGTTGGACTGTGATGATGAGATCTATCTTTGAGACATCTTCATTCAGCTGGCCTTATTTAAAAGACTTCATGGACAACATTTTTAAAATTTTATTTATCAAAAAACGACTGTATTTTAGCAATATTTATAAAGACATTAATACTGCAGCCTTTCTTTAATTTCTCAGTGAAGGTGTTTTAAGGGAGGACTTTTAAGGGACTACTCAGTTTCATAGAAGAGGAGAAAAAACCCATGACAAAAAAAGTCCAAATCTTCACTATTTCTAGTCTAATTTATTTTTTATGAATTCAAATGATGTGTGAAATAGAATACAGACTGTCTTGAAAAGGTGAAGTTATGAACTATGACTATGCAAGCAGAAAGAGCAACCAGCTTCCAAAGAATTTTCAGGAAAATATCTGAAATATCAGTGTGTTTTCCTTGCAAATTCAGGATTGGACTTTGAATAGATTTGTAGATTCCTAGAAGCTGTGGGGAGAAGTAAAGCTTAATGGTCTGATAAAAGTTCATGCAGTAACTATTCAAAACTTTTCTTTGTTGTTAGTTAGCCTTACTCCTTTAAAATACTTTTTAAGAGGAAACTCTATAAATGAACAGGAATCCATAGAGATAATGGGATCTGCCTTCATGGAAGAGTTCACAAACCAGGGTCGCTGATGCTTATGAAAGTTTACTGGAACAGTGCTATTAACTAAATCAATATGCACTATTCATTAATACAATGTGCACCTCTACTGCAATTGTTTGTCTCTGAGAGTATTGATTTTTGACCCCTCTTTTTTTCTGTGTTTCTCTATGTTTCTCTCAGTCCATTGCTTTGTAGTTAGAAAGAACACAAATACAGTGAAAGATATGTGGTTTGGTGGCTACAAGACACACATTGTCACCTTATTCCACTCAGTCAGGAGTCCCCTGTAATACTTACTGCTGGTTATAAACAGGAATCTCCGTCTCTCTGAAAATCATTGCTGGGAACACTTCAGCAATTTTATAAATCAAATATGTTTCATTAGAAGATGAAACCGTAACTTACATTCCAAGCATTTATGTTGTTGCTAAAGCTGTCATCCCTGGGTTGTTGTAAACATCCATTACTGAAGACAATGGGCAAGTTATGTGCATTCTGTTTAGTTACAGATACCATGAGCTCTCCTCCAGTCACCATTTGCTTTCCTCAATGCATTGAGGTAATTCTAGAGAGTGAGAAGAGATGAATGGACCATAAGAGTGGTGTTGAAGAATTGCCAAGGAACAACTGTGGGAAGAAAAGGAAAAAAAAGCCCAGGTTGTATAGGGGTATAATACTTGTGTAGTCTCCATACCCTAACAAGCCTTAAATTTCCAAAGCTAGATTTAAAAGGGAAAAACAAAAACCTATACTGATTTATGCCAGTATGTATTTCTAACAAACGTTAGCTGTGTTGGAATGGTTTGGGGTGAATGGATTATGAGCTCTCTATTAGAAGGCAACACAGCACAGCATGTGTCTCCCAGCAAAACCAAGTTCAGCTGTGCTGGGAGTAACTGTCAGAAGCTGCAGAAGAGCAAGGTGTAAGGAAGGGAAAGGTGCACGTTGGGCCTCTCTTGCAGCTTCCTTGAGCTCTGTGTGACACACGATTTCTGAGAAGCCTGTTTAAAAAGGGCTGATTTTGGACATGTTCTCTCAGAGAAAGCAGATGTACAGGTACCCCTCAGAGGGAGAACAACACAGGCCGACTTGGAAAAAGGGAAGAAAGATGGCAAAGGGTGTTACTTGAAGGATGCAGTCCAGACGGACATACAGAGCCAAAAGTACAGTTTGCTCCGAGTTTTGCTTTGGCTAGCACAAATACTCAGTGCAGATATAAGCAAAGTCATAAGAAAAATCAGTCAGCCAATGATACAAATATTAGTATCTTGCTTGTTGGCTTCACCATTTCATTTTTTTAGGTTTTGGGAGTTTCTTGGCTGTTTACTTATGAACTGATCTAAGATAAACATGGCCACATTCTCTCTTTCTTATTGAAACAATGTAGTTGAGATAACCTGTGTGACAAAATTAGGCTCTAATGAAAGAAGATAGGAAAGATGGCCTTAATGTGCAACAACAGAAAGTGATGACATCCCTTTTATTTTCAAGACTGCTCATGCTGCTGAATATTGAGGACTTCATGAATCTGCTTGCTTTATATATCTCTGGGCAGTAAATATTGAAAATGTATTGGAATCTTATAATTTTATTTTTTATAATCTTGTGGACTGCTGCTATGCTTTTGTTTCCTCTAAAGTGAATTCAACTACTTCTGTGGGTCTTTTTATCATGGCTGATAAAAGTGTTTTTATACTGAAAAATAAATCAATCTGTGATTTGTGTGTATGGAAGAAATATTTTGGGTTTGCATTAAAAACACTCCTCATAAAAGTTTCCTTATGACTGCTGACATGCTGAGGAATCTTTTGGAAGCTCCAATCTTCTAAAGTTTTTTACCTAAGTAGCATGAGATGTGATTATAAAAAAGGTCATTCCATTTTTAAAATTTTAGGTAAAGCTGGAAGCATAATGGAAAAATGACAGGGGACACAAACTGACTGACATCATCAGTTTATCTTCCTACAGTAAAACCTTCACACCTTTCCTCTGTGAGTTTTCACAGGCAGCTCTAACTTCTTCTTCCTCCACAACCAGGTAACTCCTTTCTGTCCCTCATAGCATAGCCAACAAACTGCAACTAACTCTTGGCTAACTAACCCACTCTTATATAACACTCCTTCTTCTTTGGACATAGCTGTGATCTATTAAGGGCAAAGCTGTTTCCTCTCTTGGGTAACTAGTACAGCTGCAGCTCATCAAGGGTGAGCACCATCTTTATTCTCTAACAAGCCATTCTCCCACAGAAAAAGGCATGTTTAGTTCCAGATAAGGTGAACTTCCCCTTTGACTGAAGTTGAGAGACAGCAGTTGGATAAATAAATCACCATTCTCTGTCAATGTGTGAATATGTGACCAAGGGTAGATTGGCATCCTTACATTACAGTCTACTCACTCTGAAGACGTGGTCTAAGCACCTTTAAAGACTTTCTCAGAGGTAAATACCTTTAATGTGCAACTGAAGAGAGATCAGTTGTAAGGCTCCCATTAGCCTTATTTAGTGTTATGGTTAAATTCCCACACGTGGCTTAGAAAACTTATTCTGCAAAACTGAATTACTTTGGGTTGTCTAACAATGAGAAGAACTACTCACCAAGGAATTCTGCAAACGTAATAATTGGACCATTAATTTACTTGTCTCCTTGAACCAATAAATTGTTTCCTATTTGCACATACTATGATTTGCTATACACTCATTCTTCCACTGATTCTTTTTCCCTGAATTATTAAGCATTTATCTTCCAACATTCAAATCCCCAATTATAATGTTAAATTGATTTAAAGAACCTTTATGCATCTCTTTATTTCTGTTGAAAGCTCCCTGTTGAAAAACAAAACAAACATTTTACTATGGTCCCAAAAACAGGGCAATGGCAGAAAACCCCTAAGATTTGTTTCTACAAGGTACTGAGTTTCCACACATGCTTCCTGCAAACCTTCCTTAGCTGAATTTTTTGCTTATACTTTGCTAATGTTTTGCTGAAAAGAAAAAAAAAATTGTTTTTGGACGACAGGAAGATGCTTATCACCTCACTACTTCATGCCCATAACTCAAAAATTTTTCAAGGATACCTGGGCACTTATTTGTTCACAACTCAGCAGAAGCAGAAATCCTCTGTTAGAAGACTATTCCAATATAAAAGAATGTCTCTACTTTAAGTTCCAAAAACACCAGGAAATTCAACATTTTTTCCATGTAAAATTTTTTGCTTTACAGTTTATCGTAACTTTCATGATTTGAAGAGTTTGTATTAATGTGCTTATTTTAAGAGTTTGTATTAATCTGTTTATTCAGATTTATTTTGAAATTCTTTTTTTGTTGGTGTTGTTAACTCTTTGAATAACACAAATTCTAGGAGTAAATTTGCTGTATATTTCTGTGAATATGGAGCAAAGTATTTTGTTGTCTATTTTGTCAGAGTTAAACCAGTACATGAATATAGTTAGCAACTACTTAAAACCCATTGATATTTAAAGAACTATAATTCCATTAATCTCTCAACATTTGCCTCACTTTGATTTTTCAAGCAAAAGCTAACCTCAAAATTGTTTTTGAGGCTTGTAGCAAAATGTTTTACTGCTTTTCTGTTGATATAATTTTTCTAGGGCATGTTGTATTCCTGTTCAGAGAAATAAATAACAATTGCTGGTTCAATGACATCTGAAACTTGCAGTCTTAGCGCAGATCTATTTATTTAAAAAATAAACCCCTTCTATTGCAGTTGTGCTTGATGGCCTAGTTTTATCACAAAAGGTAAAAAAAATGGCTTTAGCAGACTTTAAATGAAAATATATTCCTTAGCAAAAATGAAAGACTCTGGATACCAACAGGATGATATTGTTTAGAAGGTAAAGGATTTTACTTACACAGAATAATTGCATTTTTTTTATTGATTTTTCTTAATCAGGTCAGCATGCTGCTTCAGCCACTAATGAGTGGCACTCCAACTGAAAAATATGTAAAGGAATAAAGTCACCTAAGCTATTATTATGACAATAGTACTGTCACTGAAAATCTCATTGTTTCTTAGACATAAACTTTTTCCCAAATGCTAATAGAATTCTATACAGCTTATCTTCTTATTATATCCTGTCTGAAGAGGAATTCCAGCGACAAACAATAACAAAACTGTTTCACTGATGAAAACAGAAGAGAGCATGTTGAGAGAAAACCAGTATATAATCCTCGAGTGTTTATTTTAACTTCATAAAAATGCAGTCAATTATAAACTTTACAGTAACAGGGGTTAATGTCTATCTTCTTTAGGCAGATACACTTTAAACTTACAGTTTTTTACATTAATTTTTTTTTTCTTTATTACTAAGCTTATGGTTCTTTTGGACAGCAAAGGAAACTACTTTAAAATAATAAAAAGATATCGAGTCACTGACACCTTGGAGTATTTAAAAGACAAAAATGAATGTAGCAGTGAACATCTAATGGGTAATTTGAATGTATAAAGAAAGGCTTATGTCATTCATGTGCAGAGTTGTAGCTTTGAGGTAAAAAAATATATGATCTTTATTTCCTTTTAAGGTTAGTATGAGATTTGTAAAAATCTGGACAGGTTTCTTGGAACAATTTGAAACAAACTTCAGAAATCACTGCATCCTTTCTTACTATAACACCGTATATTGTGTGCTTGATGCACAAATAGACTAAAGAAAAGCAGAAACTCTGTAAGTTAGTTCAGTCCCTGCAAGCTGCAACTTCAGTTAGGAAAGTCTGACTGATGGGCAAGAAAATGCTACTTTAAACAATCTTTTTGCTGTTCTTAAGTCTCTTAAACTGCTGAAGAGAAGCCCATTTCTCATCATACCACCTAATGTAATATGGTATTAACAGTCAAAGTTGTTATATAATCCCTGGAGACTTTTTTGTAGTTCTGGACTTGATACACTAACTATAGAACTTGAGATGTCCTCCTGATAAGAAGGAATCTCCAGTGATTTGGAGCATTTCCCAAATTTCAAATTTTAAGCCAGATGGACTTAGGCCTTTTCAAATATGCAAACCAAAGCCACGCTGTGGCTTGAGCACTGTTCTGTTCTATGTATTTACTGATGGCATGTTGCTGATGCAGAGCTGAGCAGTGCTGACCAGTATTAGATGGAGTTGTCTCTAGGAGCCTGGTTAGGGGGTCCCAAGGACCAGTATTTTTCATGTGTACAGAGATCTTTTTTGAGAAAGTCAGAGAATTTAGCTGTACAAATACCTACTGATGACATATGCCATTTTTCCTCACTGTCTGCAAATTATGTGTCTAATTTTATTTACCAGTACTGAGACAGCTAGAAGAACAGACAGAAATCAGGTGAGCTACAGTTTAGAAATCTTACCATTTTTGTACAATGTTTTCCCTGGAAGAAAAATATTGCAAGAACCCAGCTTGTGAAACAGTATTAAGCTTGCATGTGGTAATATCAAAAAACACAAGAAAGTGTGATGAAAAGGGCTTGAGGAGGTTATCTACTTTAGGCAAGATAAGCTATATCATACCTTACAGTTGTCTATTTAACAGTCTGAAATTTTTTTAATGACTCTACATGCTCTCTGGGTGCCACATTCTAGTATTACACCATCCTAACTCTTGCAAAGTTTTTCCCAGCATTTAAAGTGCATCTCTCTAGCTGCAGGCTTAGGTTCATTATCTATCTATCTATCTATCTATCTATCTATCTATCATCTATCTATCTGTCTATTTATCATAAATACACCTTCCTTCAGTCATTCCTTCTCTAAATTAAACAGCACTCCTTCAGCCATTTCTAATAGGCAAAATTTTCAAGATAATTCTTGTTGCTGTATGCTGGTGTCTGTCCATCTGTTTTACATCTTTCCTTAAATACTGTGCAAACTTGCCCAGTTTTCTAGCTCAGGAATGACATGCATTGAAGATGACTACCAAGTCTCATAGATAATGTTGCAACCATAAGATATCATCTGGTATTTGTTCAGATTGTCACTTACTGTAACCTTAACTAAGTCATGTTAGAACCTAGGTAGCTGTTCCCTGTCTTACATTTGTGTATTTATCTGGCGCTGGGTCCAGCACACCAAGTATTAACCATTTATTTTCTAAATTCTTGGTTTTCTCTGTTCAAAAATGCAAAGGCATTGTTACTATTTCCCTGTAGCTTTGTGTAAACGTGGTAGTGTCCAGATGCCACCATAGCATACTCGGAAACTATCTCTCTCTTTGAAGTTGTAAACATAAGACTATCTTTTGCCAAGTGCATTACTTCCTAATGGTACCATTTCTGAGAACTATGTGAATTGTTAATTAATGGAGTATTCTGCACAATATTTAAAAGGTATGATTATTGCCATGTTCCTGGATGAATTACAATTAAATACTCATATGATGTGCAAATATAGCATCTTAAGTATTGTGCCTCTCATTTCTGTTGCAGTCACAGTTTTCAGAATGATTTATGAACATAAAATACATGTGCAAGTTGCTTATTCTTACTGCAATGAATAAAATAAATATTTTTAACATTTTTACTGTTTATGTATCATTAACTTATGAATGTTGCTAACTGTATGGAATATCGCTGTCCTCATGTAAGGAAGGTTTGGTGCTCCTAGCACTTACTGGCAAGGGTGAAGTGTTGGATTATTTGGTGTTTTTTTCTCCCTGAATGTAACATAAACTATATAAGCAGTAATGGCTCTGTTAATTGTGTGTATCTATTTCTAGTTCACCTGCATCTCAGTGTACCAGTATGCAGTACAATACCATAATTATGGAATTCAAAAATAATTATATGCTTTGGCCTAAATATAAGGTATATTTATGTGTAAGGACTGGGAATTGTTGCAATCTGTTGTTTCAAACATTTATAATCACTGTGGTAAGCAATTACCTTGCATCTATTTACACAATTTCAGAATTCTTACTGCTGTGAAGGAGAAATGAACTCCACTTGACATTTGAGGACATGCTGCATAGGCTAAAGATCCTCTTACTGTTAAGAAGGTCATGACAAATCATTTAATGTTGGTCCAGTGATATATGTCACTTTTGTAATTGGTACTTGAAAAGTCTAATCATAATGGCACGTAGATATTCACACAAAAGACTTTGAAAAATGACTGTGATCCAGAAATAAGATGTATACAATCCACCTATCTACCCTGGTTTATGCTCTCATCTCTTGACCTGAAAAAGGAAATGGTAGATAGCCACACTTTATTAAATTAAAATCTTAGTAATTTCACTTTATATACTTTTGAGAATTTTGCTTAAATTAGTATCAATAATTATGTTAGATCAATACCCAGAGACTCCTCTTAAGATCTGACCTTGTTTATGTTAAGGATGTAGCAATGAATTTAAATAAATGGGCTGTACCTTTCCAGAATCTTGATAAAATGCTTAATTCTTATAATTTCAAGGGCTATTGATAACTACATTTACATAAATAACTGCTGAAAGTAGTTTACTTTTAATAGTGCTTATGCTGAATGCTAAGTGTTAAATAATAAATGACTGTACACTAGATGAAATAAGAAAATTTATCTTTATATATTTCTGAATCATTCATCTAAGAGGGAAAATTCATGTAGAGGGCTGCTGAATATCCTCCCTTTACATTCTAGTAAAAACATGAACTTACATATGCAGTGCCTAGCTGAGGTATATATAATTCGTAAGGAAGTGTTTGATATTTGCATCTTGAAAACATATTATTTCTGTGTGATTAGATTCTGTTTACAGAGTAGCTTTCAGAAAAAAAGGACAGTTCACTTCGGGGAACTTCTTGCAATTTTATCTATTGTTAGTTAACACAAAGTCTTAACTACTGATTTGTGAATTAAGGGAAAATATAAAAAACAACACAAGAGACCACAAGGATGGCAAATGGTTATGGAATATTTTCCTTTCCTCCCTGATGCTCAGCCTAAGCCACAAGCTCCTTTTGCAGGGGCACCTCTCTGCACAGGTCTCACGGGCTCCCTGCCCCCAGAGCTTTGGGACGTGATGGGGAGTCTGCATTGGTATCAGCTCTAGATGGAACCAATGGAACAATGTGGCCCAGCACAGTTGGGTTATGGACACCCCCAGAGAGAGCAACCAAACCCTGCTGTTTGTGCCTTGTTTAGTGTCTACTTTCTTTTGATCTGTATAAAATATTCAAAAAGTTTCACATCTGCTTTATGAAATTTTGTGTTGCACTTATTTTGATCACTATGGGCATTCCTTCACATTATATATATTTTTTATGGAAGGAAGCACCCTAGAGATCATTTCCTGTTTAGGAGGAGAAGAGTATATTAATGTGTTGGTGTGCTTTCTCCCATGATAATTCATGGTAAGCTTGAAGAATGGTTTGGAGAACCTCATGCATTCCTATAATGTGTCATGGTCCAGGCTTGACTCTAAACAGATTAGAAAGTGCAGATAGGCAGAAATTTTGGCTTAGTGTGAAGTAGGATTTACTCAAGCTAATCTTTGGCATAGACCTTCCACAGTGCTATACAGCTTCTCCTTGGTGGAGAAGGAATGGTTTGGGTTAGAAGGGACTCTAAAGTTCATCTAGAAAGAGAGGAACTCTGTATGTCAATATTTGCCAAAGCAAAATCAATAATAGGTTTATGGGAAGTTCCCTCCCTTCATTTTCACTGCAGCAGGCAATCTGGCCATGCTGCATGGGAGGACAAATATTTAGCATGGTCTGACCTCAGACGCTTTGGCAACCTGTTTGAAGGGAATGTCAGTTTCTTGCCTTACTCATCAGCAGTACCTTCGCTTCTTCTGGGAGTTGACCCTAAATTTTTTTACCACCTGTCCAGAAGAAAAGGGAATACATAATTTCCCAAATCAGCATGGAGGGTTGTGGAATGGGAAGACGTTCTTGTGGTGGCAAAACCATGTGCTAAGAAGCAAGAAACCTTCAAATTATAAGTGTTATCTCTTCATGTTGGTTAGAGTTCAGTGAAGTAAAGAGCTTGCCTCTCTCATACTGCTGACGCATTGTATTTATTTATTTCATAAGCAGGTGCTTTGCTTGAAGAAAGCCAAAAACATCAGCACAGCACCTGCTGAAAAAATTAAATAAACAAGCCATAATAATTTGAACTTGTGAGTCAAGCTCTTTTACTTACTTTTGATTTCCATCAGCAACTTGCAGCCTTTAAAATGGAATTTCAGTTTGCAAAGCTACTTCTTTTAATGGATTGCTCATCCTGACAAGCACTGCACTCAAAATATTGTATCCAATATTAAACCGTAATGATCTTAAACCGCATGTGAGGTATCTTTTTATCCTACATAAAAAACCTTCTCAGAAGTTTTTATTGCCTGTGGCTGAATACTCTTCTGTTATATGTTTTCTGACAGGATACAGAAAAACATAGTAGGTCAATTTTCTGGGTGGTGGGGCCTAATTCTGCATTAAATGGATGAAGTTATTTATTTACTGTTGCAAACCCGCTCTAGTTCATCACAAACCTTTCAGAAAGGAGGTTTAAAAGCACAGAAATGGCTGAACATCTAAATGAGAACTTGAAATGTCTATAAAATATCCTCCATGGGTGCTTTGCTATGCAATTTCCATGCTACTGTGAGGGTGATGACAGCTTTTGTTAGCAGGGACAGGCAACTGTGGGAACACGTGTGAAGGCTTTCTTCACCTACATATAGGTTTCTGCAAAGATGTTCAGAAGAAGTGCATGTTAAACTCAGCTGAAGCAGATATCCTAGTTGCAAGTGCAGTCTGGTGTTTTGCAGTGCAGCTTGCACTCTCTTTGATCATATATATTTGTCAGAGCTGCCAGGTACCACTTTATAACGGAGTCTTGCAATGCCCAACAGAAGTTCAAAATCAAACCATCAATGGGTTCTTCTTTCATCTGTTTTAAGTCACCTGAAACTGTATAATCTTGATCCAAGATAGCCAGAGAGCTTTTCTTTACAATTGAAGAAAATAGGTGCCTTCATAAAATAATTTTTCTCATCAGGTTTTAATTGCATCTTTGAGAGATGAGAACAGTTCTCTGTTGGTATCTATTTCTCCTTGTTTACTGTAAATAGACTTTCTACAAGGTAGTGAGAGATATGAAAAATTTTCTGTGGACCCCTAAATTAATTGAAATTTTGTTAAATTCAATTTATGATAAGAGAATTGAAATTATTTCAGTTTGACCACTGCTCTTCTGCAAACAGGATCTATGCAGGATGTGATAGATATGGAATTAATCAATCTCAAAGTAAGCTGAAAATGCAAGAATTTTGGTACTTTTTTCTTAAAGTTTCTAGGAATGTGGACTTGAAAAGAACTTTTTCAGTGAAACACATCAGGCATCAGGGCTCTGTCTTCTTCTTAAGTCTGGAAGAAGTATGTATGTCTGACCTGTAACACATTATGGGATGTCCACTTGGCATGTAACGTGTAACGGTGTCACCCAAAAACCATCTACTGTTTTGTGCAGCCCTCATTTTGAAGTATGTGAGCTGAAAGTGATTTCACAGGCAAGTTAAAGAAAGGTTTCACATACTTAGCTCTGTCTTGGAGAATGAAGAACCCAGTTTTATCAAGACTCAAGTAGGTGTCATTGGTTATAAATACTGAAGTTTAAGTGTTTGGTAAGTTTTGATTGTTTGTTTTTTTGTGTTTGTGCTGTTGTTAGTTTGTTTTTGTTAGTTTTGTTGTTGTTTTTGTTCTTGGTTTTTTGGTGGGTTTTTTTTTCCCTCTTTTTACTGGTGGAAACATGGATGCCTGAGGAACTTCTAGTCATCCTGGGCTGCTGCAATTTCGTTCTGAAGATAATGTAGTTACCTTAATTTAGACTTAGGAAGTTATGGATCTGTGTTTCTCTGTGATTGTGACTAATCTTAGTGACTAATATTGTTGCCTAGACTTGGCATAATAAAAATAAACCTAAAAAGACAGCCTTTTGTAAAATTACCCTCAGCATTGCTTGCCTTGTATGCCATCAACAATCCTTTAGTTTCAGAGAAAATTACTATATTTATTGCTCTGAAGTATGTGAATTCTTTGCATGTTTTTGGAGTATACCTGCAGAGAAGAAGAAAATGCTAGATGTTTCTTTTTACTGCTCTAGTCTCAATTTATAAAGCTTAAGTATGTCTATATTTCAGACTAGATTCTTATCCATGTTATAGACTTTCAAATGAATTACACTTCAAATAAAAGTGAAGAATGAGCATAGGTGGTTATAAATGAGAAATCAAAATATGCAAATAATGTTTGGTATGAAATAATGGATTACACTGACAAACTGTATTTAACAGCCCTATAATTTATACTCATGGTATAGATTAATGAAAAGTAGTAATGGTTGGATTTATTTTTCTTCCTTTGGAATGTAACTGCCTTTCTAATCTCTCTTGCTTCTGTTAGATACTGGAAGGTAGGATAGTCTGTATGAATCCTGAAGTAATAAAATTAACAGTATTTCACAAACACATTATTTTAAACTCAAGTGAGGGGTGTCCATGAGGAATTGTGGAGGGTGAGGACAAGGTCAGCAGTAACTCCTAGAAGTGCCAGAGTGTGCAAAATGCTCCTCAGAAAAGTGGAATTGTTTTCTGTGTTCACATCTAGACAGTGCCACCACCAAATCATGTTTAGGTGAACATGGCAGGGTTTAGTGGCATAAGCTTTGTGGAACTCCCGCACCCATTTGGACGCAGTTTTGCCATGTTGCTCTGCTCTTGCCTGGTAATGACAGGAAGTGTCTTGTTTCCTCCTGACATGACCCTAATGAACAGAAAAGTCTGCTCGCTCTGCAGACTTGTGCCATGACCTATAAGGCTGCGAATGGTTGTGCCTGCTTATTATAACAGGTAGTAGTTACTGAGGAACAAAGGAGACGGAGTTTCAGGATCAGTAAATTCTCCTCTTCCAGGTAGATTGAAGCAACAGGTCCATTGCCCAATTGGCATTGCAAGGCAGGACAATCAAAGCAGTTTTCACTGCCAGCTCTGCACCTCAGTTCCTGTTACCACTCACACAGTGAATAAGATCATGGTACCTCTTTGGACGGAGGAAGGACCTTTTATCGTTTCTAGTTATAGCTCCTCCTCCCCTTTTTATTTTAAAAAAAATAATCCACAGGGGCAGATGCAAAGGCACTCTAAATGGAAATACATGCATGACATTTAACTGGGTTAATTATTATGGATGCTAGATTCTATTATATTCCTATTCATTTTGTACTTCTATTTAAAGACTTCAGAATAAATAGGTGCAGAAATGATTCCTTTCTCATTGTATTAGAACAACAACACCAAAATATTTTTTTATGAGCCCGATATTAAGCATAAATTTTCTTTTCATGTTGGCAGAAGAGCACTGTGTGATGTAAAGTTAATAATTAAAATAGTATGTATTTTTTCTTAGTGGAGTGTGATACCTGACTGTACTACTTCTGATTGTGAGAGGAATGTAGTGGAAGTTTTTCCTCAGAAAATCCTTTGTTCCAATTATTTTAAAATTATTTTTATTCATGAATGTGGGCTGGAATTTCCATAGAAAACACCAAAACTGAAAAAAAAAAATGCAAGAAAAAAAGTGTTTTGACACTATATTTTTTTAAACTTCTAATATTTTTTAATGGTTTACTGCAACCCACTCAAAATAACAAGATTCATTGACTCAAACCACTGGTTTGAATTTGAAAACATTGTTTTGAAAAGCTAAAATATTATTTTTCATTTGACTTGTAGAAAATTGTTCTCCAAACAGACACTATTTCCAAAATATCTATTTTGATGAAACACTATCTTTGTCACAGGAAAATACTCCACTTTGAATACTTGTGTCTGTAGTGTCAGCTGAAATGTAGTGGAGTGAGTCAGATGTCTGTTCTCGTGCTGTCTGGAAAAAAGAGTGCTAGAGACAGAAATGGAATGCGAATGTGAGAAAAGTATAGAGATACATTTGGGATTCTTATTATTCCTTGTGCTGAATAAGTTAATACCCCTTATCACATTATAAAATTCAGAAAATAAAGAAGTTTTCATCAGTAGGTCTGGACAAACCTTAATGTTTTAGGCAACACTCTAAGAGATGAACAAAAGCTAAACCTACAAAATGCTGTAAGGTTGTATTTACCTTTACACATATGAGAAATTTTTATAAGAGACAGCCCATTTATAACCATTAAATTCTTCATCCAGACTGCTGACACAACAGGGACAATGTGGTTTTTACATACTTTTACTTCCTCCAGTTTAATGAAGAGGAATTGCAAGATGGCTGCATCCCTGAAGTAATTCTTCAGCAGGGGTAAGGCTGAAATAGCCAGAACCTTAATGAGGAAAAATGAAAGGGCATCACCACTTAATTCACCTCATTATTGGCTCTTAAAATGTAGATAAATGAGGCAGAAATAAAAGAAGGAGAGCATGAGACAGACATGCATTTCATTTCTGAGTGGTTACCATGTAGAAGCAGGAGCTTGTCTGAGTTGGGCTGTGAGTGTGAATTCTGGAGTGCCATTACCAGCTGGCAGAGATGCTGACACAGCCATTGCACTGACGACAGGTGGGCACTGTCAGTAGCGTGATTGCTTTAATCGTACCTTGTCTGATCGTGCTTAACATAATTTCAGATTTCTACTAAAAATTTAAAGTAGAGTTGAAAGCTCTGCTGTGCCAAGTTGCATGCCAGGGGCGTCTCAAATAGCAGCAACTTGTGAGCAGGTTCTGTGGGAAGCGTTTAATGCAGAGCCGAAATCTCCGTGTCCAAAATCAGGCCAAACTATTCCTGTCCTACACACACACATACACATAGGCCTCATAAACCATGTTTTACTGGAAGAGGTAACATTCACAGCACTGTCCAAGTGATAGTGGCAGTTCCCTTTGTGTATTCCTCTAAGTCAGAATAGATTTAGCAACCCATAAATTTTGCACTATAATAGTGCATTGCATTCCTGTAGCATATACCACGGGGTGGTTTTAGGGAGGAAATGCAGAGCCATTGATTCCTGTACTTATTGGTCACTCAACCTTCCAATTCCTGAAATTATGTGGAACACACTCCTTCCCCCTCAGATGTTTCTCTACGTCCTCACATGCAATGTCCTCTCAGCATGTCATAAAAGGCATGAGGCATCATTTCTTGCCCTAAAGGATGCACATTTGCTTTAACAGGTTTAGACAACATACCCCAAAGTCTTCTGTGTTAAAAAGAGTAAATAAACGATTTTTTTTTTTTGATACAAAATCTTACACTTGGATCATATATAGGGACGATTTGTAACTTCTATTTTGTCAGTTGTTCAAGTTGGTTCACTGTCATCTGGTTTAAGTCTTATATTCCTTTTATTCAAGTAACACTAACAATGCTCTTCATAAGGCTGGGAGTTTCTCATAACCATCAAGTGCCCTAAATCACTTGAAGAGACAGCTGTTCTTACTTGCATCATTACTGAAGTCAGGGGGAAGCTCATGGTGGTCCAGCACCAGCAATAAAATAATTTTAATATGAAATACATAAGTAAGAAATACAATATAAATATAATAATGTAAGTAAGAAGAACCCTTGATCATTTATCATTGTTCCATTTTAATGTCACTTTGCAAAGGAATAATGTAATTACATACAGTAGACAGCATTTCTATATGTGTACATCTAAATTGATTTTAAAAAACCCAAACAAACTGGATTTTGGTGGTTTTTTTATTAAACTTCCTTTTCTGAGGAAAAAATGTTACTACCTGAATTTCTTTTGTACCAAAAATAGAACTTTGAAACTCAGAAATCCATAATAAGAATGGTCTAGCACTAAGCATGTCAGAGAAATGAAGTATCTTGCGCTCTCAGTGAGCAAGCAAAAAGATCTTTTTTTGTCTCCTCTTTCCTCTTCAGAGAGAAGTGAACTGTTGCTCAGATCTTTGTCCATTCCACTAGTGAATATAAATGATTCCAGAAGTCTACTCATATGATGCTTAACCTCAAATCTCCTCTTTTCATATTCATCAGTTAGAAGAGCAACTAACTCTGAAGTTAGATCAGCAAAAAATGTCCTTCTTTACAAAGAATACATCTTCCTTATTCCTTTGCCCATAGTCACTCTTTCTTGGGCTTAGTTTCTTTCTTTTATTTGATCATCCGTCACTAGTACAATTGCTCATTGTGAAGTCATATTTGCTGGGCACTCCAATTAAGCTTTTGGTATTTAAAGGCTTGCCTGTATAAATTTTTGAGTTTTGATTTACTGAACTATGTTTATATCTCATACTGCTGTATTTCACTACTTCATTCCAAAATCCCACGCTGAATGAGAATTTTGAACTGATCATTAATTATCCAATGAATTGAAAGCAAATGAAAAACCTCATTCTTCAAGAAGAATTGAGTCTCCCTGCAAAAAGATTTGATGTTTTGGTGATTGCTTTAAGTTGCAACACAGCAGATGTGAAGAGGAAGAAAATAAAAATTTTGAATAATAATTAGAGTTTCCCCCCGCTGTCCCTACATTTTTCCTTTTTTGGTTAGCAATCCCTTTCTCAATGCAAGTGAAGAAATTCTTGCCATTTGGTTAGATTTCCATTTTTTATTTCTGCCTCAGTCTTATATACACATTCTCCATTAATTGGTAAATTTCTTAAACAAATGGAGTGCAAGAATATCTTATGACCAGTTTGGACTGTGATTTATTTTCTTGCTGATTCTCTCTATGTATCTCATAACTTCAAAGTTAGTTATTTGCTCTGCTCTTCTTCTCCCTATGAGTTTTATTTCTCTTAGATATTTTTTTCTGCTATTCCTGGTCTGATCCTTGAAGAAAATTGAGACCTCCTGCTCCTGAAGTATTTTTTTTTCTGTTTTGAAATCAAGAATTTCAGCTACAGAATATAATTGCGTTATAAGCCATGACAGGGTGCTTATTGAGTGTCAACATGGGAAGGCACATGAAAGATCAGAACCAGAGATAATAGTTCAATGCTCTCTAGAGTTAATAAACATCCAGAATGTTCAGATCCTAGACTGGGTCTAAGTAAATGTGTTGAATGGAAAAAGCCATTTCAGTTTCTCTCACTGTCTTAGTTGCTTTTATTACTTTATCAGTGGTGCAACTGAAAATGGAGCCATTGGAAATAATGATTTATGGAACCATATCCTGTCTTTGTGTCTTCCAGGAAATCAGTAAATATTCATGACAGGTGAAAAATTAATATGTCATTCTGTAAGGATGTCCTGTGGTGGTATGAAGACATGAGATAAAATTCTGCACTTATAAGAATAAATGTGTTCCCTATATGCCAATAGAGACATGGCTATTTACATCAATACTAATTTTTTTCAGACCACTGTGTATGGTAGCTGCTCCATATGATCCTGTAGATTTATGGATTCTGCCACTAGCACTTTTTAAAATTAAAAAAGTGAAGATTCATTTCTTGAACGGCACATTTTTCATACTCTTTCATCAAAAAATATGACAAGTAGCTTATTATCTTCGAGAAGTTGCCATTTAGTGAGAGAGCTGTAGGGATTTTGTTATTTGGATGCTTTAAGTACTTGACGCATTTTATTTAATAGTGTAATACTATAAAAACTTGCAGATTTCTTGAAGAAAATGATTTTGATAATAATCATCTTTCAAATCTAAGCAAAGAGGAACTTTTTAAACAACTATAAAAAATCTGAAACATCTGTTTTGAACTTAAAAACTCTCACATTAAATTCTGTTGAATGTATCTCTTGTTACTGTGAAATAACTGAGCCATTATCATTCTTATAATAATCACATTCAATATTGCAAATATATGAGCTCAAATAATTCAGTTCCATATCTCTTCCTGATTTTTGAACTGTTTATAAAATCAACCCTCAGTAAATCTGAAGGTTGCAAGAGCATATTTCACAGTTTAGTGATTAATTCTGCAGATTATTGAAATGCCACTCAAAGAATCAAACCCCCTCCTAGGGAAAATATGGATATTCAAATGCTCACTGCTTTAGTATCTCCTTCTATACAGAAACATACAGGCATATTGTAGTACATTTATCCCAAATTAGGGTTGTCAAGCAATCAGCAGTTCAACTTGAACCAAGTTGGAAAAATGACATCAGCACTTGTAGCCAGCAAAGAATAATTGGACTGTAGAGAGTGACATAGTAGAGAAGGAGGTATGAGATAAGTTATCAGAGAATGAACTGAAATAGGAATTTTGAAAATACAGAGGAAAGGAGAGGGAAAAAATATGAAATTACTTGCAGAAGTTTTTTGAACAGAGAAAGAAAACGTGCAGAAAAATGAAATTCAGTGAAGGCGAAACAGGCAATGTGTGGCAGCTCCAGATTAGTAAACTGACATGGTCATATAAGCATAGAGAAGAAGCATTAGTCACTCAATCAAGGCAGATTTGTGTGTGGATTTAAATAATGTTATTGCTCTATATATTTTCACCCAGATTTAAGGCAAAAGTCAAAACAAAGTAACACTACGTAGAACAAAAAAAAAATTAATACATAAATTCTGGGAAACTTTCTGCATTTTTAGTGCTATTGATGTGTCTTGGGAATTTTATTTCTGTGCCCTTATTGCCTCATATTAAAGCGTAAACTGTATTTCCCAAGGTGCATTGCCCATTTAGTATACATTAAATTCAATACACAGTCAGCTGGAAATGGTGATAGCATATCTATCAAACGTAATGTTCCTCAAAAATACTACAATGAAAAAGCAAAATGATAGATATAGTGGGAATTCCTTTCAGTTTGAAATGAAGTTGAAATTTTGGTTCAGGTAAAAGTGACAGGTTTGTTTTCACAATTGTCCAGTAGTAATTCTTCAGACCCTTAAAATTTTAACAGTAAGTTTCTATAAGTAGAAAGAGAGATGATTCCTTGGACCAGTCAGAACACATTGGAGAGCAAAGAAATTTCACGGTTTATGTGAGCTTTGGACAATTGGCGTAGAATGGATACTTGGTTCCTAAAAATCTCATTTAAAAATTAAAAAAAATATTTACTACAGGGTTATCCATTTGAAAGACCTTTATTGGACTACAAAATTTGGAAAAATTGCTTTATTGCCCCTTGACCATCAAGGTATTTTCACAAATCACATTATATGTATCTTAAAATAGCATTTAGTAATTCACTGGTACCTTCCCAAACTTACAGATATTTGTTTTCTCAGACCGTAATCTTACTGACTATTTATTCCTTCAGGAATGCCTTGCAGCAACACAAATTTCAGAGCATGCTTCTTGCATTTTATCACTCGACCTGCCAGTTAGATGAGAATACAATATAAATACCATTTATTCCTCGAGGTCCCAGACAATCTCAGTCTAAAAAATAATGTCTTTTAAGTTATGTTCACCCTCACTTATGCTGACTCTCCTATGTTACAAGATAAAAGAGAAAAAAAAAAAATAAAAGAAGTGCCAAACATGTACAGCATGGAATAGTTGTAAATCTTTTTATTAACTGCAAAGCAACAAACAGGCAGATTAAATGGAACTAGTTAAAAAACATTAACACACTAAAAATATATTAATATCTTTCAAAAAAGGGCATGTGAAGTAATTGGTGAAGGGCACTCATATTTATTACAGTGATTTCTTAGGCTCTTTCCTAATGAAGGCTAAGATGGAATCCTTAAACAAAACCAGAAAATGAATAGAAAATAGCTGGTCATTTTGAAGAGATGGATGCATTTCTGCTCTAACACAAGTTTTTCTTACTGAAAGTACTTGTTTATCATAAAATCTAGGTTTTTTTAGTGTTACTGTTGACAAGCTATTTCACAGGTATTTTTGTAACTTTCATGTAGCTAATACAAAAATAAATATTTTTACTTCTGTATGTTTGTTTTTCATAGAACACTCCTTCTTATGACTAAAATTTTGAATGTAAGGTGTTTAATGTTTCACATCAGCAACTATGGATTTCAGCTTGGATTTCAGAAATACAACTGGATTTCAGAAATACAATTGCAGATAGGAATCTCAGTGAGTCTGGCACACAGAGCCTCATCTACTTTTGTTTCATCTCCTCTGCGTAGACATAGTGAAAATATCTCACTATGAAATACCTAGGACAGGAATAACTAATAGACTAATGATAGCATGCACTGTTTGTACATCAAAAGGATGTTTTTGGATCCCCTAACCTGCCTGGCTGTGCAGGAAAGATATAATCCCATTTCTTTTCCCAAACCCTCAAATCAGTGGATTCTCACAGTGCATTTCACTCCTGTTGAGTTTCTATACTAGCTACATAATTAAATATTAATAAGGTTAAATGGAGATCAACAAGAATTTCATGTGCACTCTGCCTGACATTAGCAATGTCTAGATGCTTAAGGTTTTCTTCTAGAATTAAGAAAAAGGTGCAAGTTCCTGGCCCATGACTGTATTCCTATTAAGAAACTGAATGTGTTAATGACTGTTCTCTGAGGGTAGTTCTCACATGTTAGGATTACAATTGGGGATACGCTGACACTGAAAAAGATTTATCTAAAGACAATCTTTAAAATGACAAATGACTTGCACTGCTCAGAGAGGTTTCCTGGAACTCATTTAGAGCTACAGAAGCAGCCAGACTGGTGTCTGATTTGGATGCACTTGTCCAATCCAGCCAGAACAGTCCTTTCTGCAGCAGTCTGTTGTACAGCTGGAGAATGTCTTTGACTGGAGTTAAGCAGACAAGAGAAATAACCTGAGAACTGAGAGCTTTGTATATTTGAAGTATAGCTGCTAGCAGAAATGCAGAAATTTACAGGGCTAAGAAGACAAGCTGACATCAGTAATGATGACAGTGGAAGGAACATCCTAAAGATAGGTTGTGATCTTCTTGTGGTTTCAAAATGTGCATACTCAAATTAGGAATTTCTATGCCATATTTAATTTGTGTATATTTTACTTATCCATTTCCTGACTTACCCAAGATGAGAGGCTTTTGAGTATCTTCTAAAGTGTTGCTTGAAAAGCAGAGAAAGCTGTGGTGTCTTCACCAACAGAGAAGTTTTAGGAAGCATTGTACTGAGGCAGTGCCCGTAAGTTGCAAACTGGTCACTATGGTAATAAGTGATGATTCTAGTTATTAAAATACAAAAACAAGTACATCGTTATACCTCTAAATGCTGTTTTAATGTATTTTTATATAGATTGTTATTAAACAAACTAGACTTCATAAATATTAAACACAGCTCTTATCTACAAGTGTTTTTTGCCAGTTTTAATTTAAAGGGAGAAATTGGGTTCCAGTTGTCCTTTGCTACAGATTTCCTGCTGGTTCTTTATCTGTTTCTGAATGTCAATGAATAGGAGTTTCAGTTATTCATTAATATTCAAGAAGTGAAAATCTACTTGTTATCTCTTTGATTAATCCAGCCTATTGTGCCTTATAGCATCAATCACAAAACATTGCAGTGGGTAATGAATTACTATGTGTCTGCAGGAAACCATAAGGGATATTAAACTAAACTTAATCTTTTTAACTAATGACATTCTAAAATGAATGCAGAAGATAGAATTTCTCAATAAATAGCAGAGTGGAAGGCTTTCTTTGGAGTTTCTGATAGGTATTCTTGGGCATTTTCTCTATTAAAGACATGCACACTAAAAAAACACCAATGTATCTTTATTTTTCTTGCAAATTAATTCCAGTCTCTGGTGAAACAATTTTGAAAAAAGCTAATGTTCAAAAGTCTCTCTCAAAAGCTTTAGATTTAGTTTTTGATTGCTCACACATACAAAACAAACAAACAAACAAACAAACCCAAACCAAAAAGATCCAAGTATTTCAAGACATCATATTTAGGATATCAAAAGCCTTAATAAATACTAAGATATGTTCACCTAGGTTCATATTGCTATATGAAAGCTTTCCCGAGTCAGTGCCTGTAGAGAAGGTTTTCTCTTGCCCTTTGGTAGTTGCATGTGTACAGGAATGAGCTTCCTAAGCCCTGCAAGTTTCAACTCACAAAGGTGACTGGATGGTCTAAAAGATATTAATTTCTGAAGACAGTTATATAAATTATAGGTGCAAAAGTAGACCCAAGAAAATATCTTAAAATAAGTTGTCCTTTCCAGTAAGTGTTTAAACAGATTTGTATGGATATTCAGGCCCTTTTCTATCCGTTGCCTGTTTCATGCTTCCTACTTCCATGAACACAAAAGCATACACAGTGAAAAATAGAGCATGGAAAATTTGTCTCTGAACACATCTGATCTTTTTCAATGCATCTGCTTAAGAGTTTTTCTCTGCACAAAAAATGTACAACTTTCAGTAAGTGTAGAGTGGTGTAACAAAAGTATAGTAGGCTGGTGTGTAATAGCTTTCCACAGTCATACCAGAACTAAGGTAATAGATTCCCAAAGTTCATTTTCGTTTAAAATCTTACTTCTGCCTCAGTAAGTATTGAATAATGAGCCCCAAACCCCAAAGTCTAAATCTAATTCTACCATGAGGTTTTAAAAGCTTATTTTCATGTAGGTGCAGAGTTTAACAGGAATCCTGTGACTTTTACTTGAATGAAGGCTACCCTGTGGTGTTTGCTGAAGGAGGATTAGAGAAAAGTGGTATTAATAAATTATGAAGCAGTTAAAATAAACTGCAGGCTAGCAGAACAACAGAGTACAAAATCAGCAAGACAAAACATATAGGTTTTACATCTGTACAGCTCAGAATATGAAATAGATGTGCAGCGCCTGGGACGCATGCCTATGGAAGTGATCAATGCTCAGTAGCTGTGATCAATGCCAATGCATTTGTTAGCAACTCAGGCAGAAGCAGAAATATGAGTGCTCTTAGCCCTTAATGAATTCAAGTGGCACTACAGACAGATTTTTTGGAAGGTTTATCTTGTGAGACTGGTGCTAGCATAGGCAAATCTAGCGGTATACCCACTGTACCTCTACCCTTTTAAGTTTCTAATTTACAGATGGAAACGGAAGATTGGGCAACACAAAAAGAACATTTCTGAAGTTCAAAGTGTGTTTGGGTCTATTTTTGGAAAGGACTGCTTTCAAAATTGTCTTTCAACTTTTCATCTAACTCTCTGTACCCACATCTTAACATGTAACTTCATATATTTGCCAACTGAAAAGAGAGAAAATTAAACTATTTGAATTGTTCCACCTAGGCATATATTTTGTCATAGTATTGAGCACTGGAGGAGCCAATCAGACACCTATACATGGAAATACCATGGGTATTTCATAATAAACAATTCTGCTAGCCCTTATATGATATGGATGCATTACTCCACAGGTAGGTTTCTGGTTTGTGGTGAAGAGAAGACACTAGAAAGGGATAAAGTGGTATGGATGCATGCTCTACTTTGTTGACTACATCTCTGGTTTTCTCAAAAAAGAAGCTAAGAGATGACAGCTATGCCAGTTTGCTGGCTTCTGCCAAAGAAAATTTAATGGAATAAAGCGATTTTGTGGTGCAAAACAGAAAAAAAAAAAAAGAAAAAAAAAAGAAAAAAAAAAAGGGGCAGGTTTTATGTTCTTGCCGTATTGCCTTTCACTGTGAAAAACATAAGGGCCAACCTGAAAGGGTGCTTCAACCATGCAACCCTTTCCATCAGGTTAATTACAAAGCTGAGCATGGTGCACAGAATCACTTTGCACCTGTCAGCCCCACTGCATGTTGCTTCAGAACATGAGTTGATATGTTCCAGAGGGGAACAAAAGCAGTCTGTTGGGGGTCATTCTTTTAATATTAGTGGGAGCACTTAGCTGCTACTAAAATGATAAAATCACTTTTAGTACATGTGAACACGCATTCTAAGGTGTCTATGGTGCTATAGAAGAATTTTTTTAAAGTTGAATTTAAGCATCTATATGCAACTTTCACTCTCATCATTTAGTGGATTGTTATTTTGCTATGAAAGTGTTTTTCAAGCAATTCTCCCTAAGGTTTCCATTCTCACATTTGGAGGGAGAGGAGCATCAGAGAACACAAATTGGAATACTTTTAGATGAAATTTTAATCTGGAAAATACATGCCCAGATTACATTTCATGCAATGGTTAATAAGCATTCAGTCCTTGGCACTGTGATAAGGAGATTCAGAAACACCTCACTGAAATGCATAAATTGTGAATGTTAACTGCACATCAACCCCATTGATTCACATAACTACTCTTACCCCTAATTTCAATTAGGTTACTCATGGACATCATGTATTCCTTTCATCAGATAGTTCTGTGTCATCATCAAAGTACTATAGCTGGGAATTTAATTGTCCTGAATTATTTTTTGCTACTTCAAGAATATTTCTGCTCTGAATGTTAGAAAGTTTTCTTCTCCCAGTACGGATGGGATGGGATGCTGTCATGATCAGATGATTTCCGTTTGTATGTACTAATACAGCTCACAGAGGTCTTCTTCCCTGAGATATAACCTTTAATGTATGGAGGAAGACACTCACATCCTTTTTCAGTCACCTTTTTGTTAGATTAAGCTATCCAAGCTATTCAATATGTGTATATATTTTTATTTAAATTGAAGCAAAGATAGGTAGGATCTGAACAATTACTGAAATTTTAAGCATTTAATTAAATAAATCTTTATAACATCAATTAGAGGTCCATCATGACAATCCATAATTTGAAAATACCTTCTATTTTTTTTATTCTTTGTTACCATGATTATAGTTTTAACCATCACTCTCAATTACTACAGTACTTCATTGTATTGTACAATTTTTATTAGATTTTATTGACATTTTCAGAATAATTAGTCTAATGCTAAGTGAAAACAAAATGTATTTTGAGACTTAAATCTGTAAAAGAAAATAAATTTCTAAATACAGTCAGGAAGTGAGGTTCTTGAAGCTGACATGAACTTGTGAGAGAGGGATGGAGGTTATGTGTATATTCAGATCTAGTGCTATGAAACACCAGGGAACCAAAAGAATTCTTGAACTTGCTTTCATTTCATCACAGTTGTTTTCAGAATAAAGTTTCTCTGTCCCCTAAAATATATAAGACTTCTGAGAAATATTAAACCCAAATATTAAATTTCAACCTGTGTTTCAACAGGGATTGGAAGATTAAGCAATCTTACTGAGCTAAAAAAACCTGCTTCTTATTCTATTAAAGGCCTTTTAAAGGCATACAAGTCATGCAGTCAATGCTGCTGACATTTCAGAGTTTCCAAAGTAGTGAGAGGGTTTTAGACTTTGTGAACAAGAGTTTGAGACTCTTGGTTCCACAGCGTGAACTGTTCACTCACTTGTTTTATTCTGACATTTAGAATAGTATGGAACAGACAGACTTGTACACGCCAGGAATGGCCTCCTCCATGACACAACTGCTCCTCACTTGCCTCATGCAATTCTTAACCAGATATTCATTGTTTCCCAGTATGCTGGGAACTCTTCAAAATACACAGAGTGGCGTCTTTTTCTTGAGCATGATGTTCAGAGTACTGACTCAGGAGAGAGCAATGGTCCTCCTTCCAAAGGAAGTGACATATGTTCCTACTAAAGTCAAGTATTTAGAGCAGGACTGGTGTGCTGATCTCCTGACTGCTGGATCAGTATCCATGTCACTAAGCTTAATGTATGCTGCTTGTTTGCTCTCCTTAAGGATTAGGGAACACTGGATTTGTTGCCATGCAGTGTTAATTTACTTGGTAAAAATACAATCTCGTTTCAAAATAGGATACAACTTCAAGTTGAAAGCTAAAGTATTATTCTAGGAAAAAAAAAACCAATCCCCAAAAAGATAGGTTCACCTACTTAACTCCCTGTCATCTAAACCCAGTACGCTAACCAATTAACACTACATGTGTTATTTTTGCACTTCAACACCTCAGAAGGCTTCAGTCTAGGTACTGAAATTATTTGAGAAGGTAGAATTTATAATACTTTCAAGAGTATGACAGTGATAATAAAGACAAGGTATATTTGATTCTATACCACTAGAAAAATGACCTGCATTTATCCCCCACATGTATAGTTCAATAAGATGTAAGAAGGCAGAATTTTTTTTCATCTAAATATCTCAGGAATGCGCAATGTTCTAGTCCACGTATAACACCCAAATTGCCTTTGGGAGTACCTGTATGCAGCCCTGCTTCTTCCAGTCCTTCTTCACCCTTTCATACGAGGTGACATCCAAGTGTATAGTGGGCCATGACAGCATTTACATATTCAGGAGTTCATTGAAGGAAAAATATCTCATTATTCTTATTTCTTATTATTCGTATTTCTCATGATCTCTGTTTCAATTGCAGCATAGCCCTGATACCAAATAGCCTGACAATAGCCTGGACTGTTTAAATAATAGCAAAAAGGTATCTTTTTATTTGTAAATAGTCAGGATTTTGTTGTTGAGCATTTTTTAAATAAAGGAATCCGTATATGCAACTCACACATTACTTTTTCCATTAAACAGTGTTTGACTGACTGATTTTGATGTCAAAACCCCCTTCCTAAACCAACAAGCTTACTAACTGCCCTGAAACAGATTCACAAATGTGGGAGAGAATGTGCCTCCTGCTGCAGCCACTACCAGAAGTTACCACTCTCTGCTGCAGAAGGAGCCCAGACCACAGCAGAGAGGCTGTGAAAATTTTGGAGTAACTGCGAGAAATGGCCTCTTGCTAATGAAGCTGACAGCTACCCCTCCACTGGAATCATCAGTTCTAGATAAATTCTGAAAGAGCTTTGTGGCCTCAGCTGACTTTTCTGGTACCCTGAAAAATTACTGTGGTCCCACATGAGGTAAGAATCTAAGGAGGAATAAGATGTTTCAAACCTGTCCTTTCAATTTTCTTAAGGTTTTGCAATCAGAAGTCATTACAACTACTTCTTGAAATGGGAAACAGGGAGTCTCACAGGACACACATAGGAAAGTTTTGGGCATTATAGGTAGTGGTAAAAGTCTTCTCAATATTTATTTAATTTTTGAGATATATATCTATCTGCTTTAAACAGTTAACTCATCATAGTGAACCACAGTTTGATCTTCAATGCCTGTATTTGTTATGCTATTTTGTGCATTAAATCAATATAGGCTACAAGTCTTTACCCCAGAGTATATCTTGAGCAGTTTGCTTAATGCGATTTCCTTCTAATATGCACTCTTGTGTTTGCTTGTAGCCTTTTACTTTCACATTTTAAAATGATCACAGCCTAAACCAAGGGAGCTGAAAAACACATGACTCTTCTCTTTAAAATGCAGAACCATCAGGCTCCTCTCCTGCAAAGGGCTGATAAGTGCTTTAAATTTTTCAAATATGGTAGAAATTGTGGCCTTTCGCCTTTAGCCTTGATTAGGGTTGGAATTTAATACATGCCGCCTCTGTATTTTCTCTGATTAGATTGTCCTTGGGCAAGTGCATCCAACACGTGCTAGGCAGGTCAGTGATCAGCCTTCCACAGGGAAAAGAACGAAACCAGGAAATATTCATAATTCATTGTGATCAGACATTTAAGAGTACACTAGAGAGATCTTCTGGTTATGGGAATTTATTATAGAGTCTTATTATTATTTTACAATTTGTTCTCCACATTGGTCTTTACTATATGCTTTCATTATTTCAAGGCATTAGTATTTTTTGACTTTGTATACACAAGCCAGAGTTTAATTATCTTCATATTTGCCTGTAGAAATATTTCATTCTTTCAAACAATTTTGTCAGGTCTAGAAAAAATATTCCCCATTTTAAGATAAATTAATCAGGCCAAGAAATGAACATGATAAGAACTGCTGAATATTGACAGCATAAGACACTTTTCTGCAAGATTTAAACTGTGTTTTCTACATTTCAGTGAAGTAAATATGCATGCTATATAGATATTTACAATGCACCATTCTCAGTTATAGAAAATGTGTCACCTTTTTTTTTCCTAAGTTTTTTACCCTGAAGATGAGTTTAAAGATCTTAAAATGATATTCTCAAACTGTGGACTTGTGTACAGCTGAACACAAAGGAGTGAAATTTGCCTTTCTGCAGGGAACCAGTGTGATTCCTATGCAACACAAGTTCTACTTAAACTTGACCTCAGAAAGCTTAACATTTCTCAGAATCACAGAATAGCTGAGCTGAAAGGAACCTCTAGAGACCATCTAATTCAATCCCCTTCTACAAAAATGGGGTTAACTAAAGCAAGTTGCTTCAGGTCATGTTAAGCTGTGCTTTGAATATCTCCAAGGATGTTGACTCCACAACCTTCCTGTGCAATCTGTGTCAGTGTTCAGCCACACACAATAGTTAGGCTCTTTCTTATGTTTTAAAAGAATTTCCTTTATTTCTGTTTGTGCCCGTTAGCTCTTATTCTTGCGCGGGGTATCACTGAGAAGAGTCTGTCTTCCTCTTTTATTTCTTGCTGCAGCAGATTGACCTTGTCTGGCTGCCAGGTGCCCACCAAGCCGCTCTATCCATCTCTCTCCTCAACAGGACAGGAGGAAAAAACAAAATAAAAGACCTCATGGGTTGAGTTAAGGACAAGGAGGCCATTCAGCAACTACCATCACAGATAAAACAGACATGGATATTAATTTAATCTGTTACCAATCAATTTAGAGTTAGAAAATGAGAAATTAAAAAAAAATCTCAAAACAGTTTCCCCCAATCCTTCTCTTCTTCCTGTACTCCTCTTCACTGTCAACTTTTGTAGCTTCTCCAAGGAGCTCAAGGGCCAGGGAAATAGCTGTCGCAGTAAGTCCATAACACTTTGTCCCTTTCTTCTCACTCTCTTTCCTTGTTCCAGTGTGGGATCCCTTACACATGAATTTCAACACCGAGTCTTTCCCATGGCCTGCAGTTCTTAACAAAGTGTATCCTTTTCATGGCATGCTTTTTTTTTAAATCCAGGAATGGACTGTTCCAGTGTGGGTTTCCCTCAGAGTGACAGATTCTGTTAGAAAACCTGCTCTGGCAGGATTTCTCTCTGCAGGCCACAGTTCCTGCTAGGAGTCTGCTCCAGCATGGGCTTTTCAAGGGATCAAGGTCTTTTTCAAGGTATATCCACCTGCTTGGTGTGGGATTCTCCATGGGCTGCAGGTGGATATCTACTCCCTCTTGGACCTCCACGGGCTGCAGGGTGACAGCTGCCTCACCATGGTTTCCTTCACAGATACCACCTCTGTAGCCCCCCACTGTCAAACCTTGCTGCTAAAGCCAACACATCTGCTTTACGTATGAATATAAACATTTATCAAATTCTCCTGAAACTATTCTGCTTAAACTTAATCAACCCCATCTCTGAACCTCCTCTTGTATATCAGATCCTTTAGCCCCTTCATAATCATCATGGCTCTTTACTAATTGTGCCCCTGGAGACTCCTGTTTCTTTTCAACTGGGGACCCCAGTATTGGACACAGAACTGCAGCTATGTTTTACCAGGGATGACCAAAGGGAGAAAGATCACCCTCTTTGAGTTTATGATTATGATTTTCCTGATACAGCCCAGGCAGCTGTTGGCCTTAGCTGCAAGGGTACTTTGATGGATCATGTTCAACTTGGTGTCCAGCAGGACACCCAGATACTTCTCTGCCAAGCTACTGTTGAACCTGCAATCCCAGCATATATAGGTGCACAAGGGTCTTTCCTTCCAGGTGCAGAATATTGCAATTACTATTTTAAAGGATCCTGAGATCCAAGTCAACGCCCTTCCACAGTCTGTCTAGGTCTCTGTGATGCCTTAAGCTTTAGTCCTTCTTGTAGGCAGAAGGGACATTTGCTTTCTTCCAGCCCTCAACAGCCTACCTTGATCACCAGGATCTTACAAAGGCAATAGAGTCCTCACAGTGACACTGGTCAGCTCCCTCAGCACTTGTGGGTGCATCCCATCAGATCTCACAGATTTGTGTATATCCAATTTACTTACCTATCCCTAATCTGATCAGTCTCTTCTGAGAAATATTTCTTGCTTCATAATTTCCCACTGTTTTCAGGGACTTGGCATTACTGAGGAAAAGTCTTATCAGTAAAGACCAAACTGCAGAATGCACTAAGTTGTCTCTGTCTTCCTCATGGTCTTTGCCACCACAACTCCCGTCCCATTCAACAATGGACCCAAATTTTCCTTCATCTTCCTTTTGTTGTTAGTATACCTGTACTAGCCCTTCTTGTTTCTGTTTGCATCCTTCACCAAATTAAACCACAAATGTATTTGGCTTTATCCACCTAAGGATGGGGCTCCCTTTAGTTAATTTGTTGATTATAAAGTCTGTCCTGTCCACATCCTCTGGCACTCTTCACTTTCCAGGTTGATCTAGCCCTTCTTCACTTGAATGGAGCTATCCAACTCCTTTCTTCATTATCTCTAGTTAAAAAAAAAAAAAAAATCCATGGACTGCATATTGTCCAGAATAACCTTGGGATCCATGTGACCTATGCATTTAATAGCCATAATTGTCATTATTTCAACTTGAAGCATTGGGCAAGAATGTAGAGTTTTTTGGATTAAAAATTTGAAGACAATTGTCTGATTGATTTGATCTTAAAGAGTTGAAAGATTCTAGTCTGACTAAAACTTTGAAAGCCACTGCATGGTGTAATTTTTTTCTGCTTAAAAATACCCTTCAGTTGGAAAAGACCTCTGAGAAAATACCTCCAACCTATAATCTCTTACAGGATGTATTTACAAGATCTATGCAGCAAGATGAACATTTTAATATGTTAAAGACTTGTAAAAAGAATTTTTCAAAAATGTTTATCTTTCTTGAAACAAGAAACATTAAAATCAAAGCCAGTTCTTTTTCTGATTTGTGAAGTCACGAGTCTCCTAGAAAAGAGTATGATAATTTGATTGCATTGGAACTGTTTTATTCACAATAGTAAAGAATAGTTCTGAATATTTCTGGGAGGTTTTCATAAAGACTTGGTATTTTCATGAAGTCCAAAATCCTCCCTGTTAATCTTGCTCTCCAGTCTGGATTTCTCAACTGGATTTTGAATCAGAGACATTCAGTTTTCCTATAGTCTGCTAATAAAAATAGCTCTTCATTCCTGAAGCACTTTTTCTTCTATGGACATCTTGCAATTGATTCTCTACCCTGTAATGAATTTCAATTCACATTTTAGTACACATAATGAACCAATGCTTTATGTTTTCTTTTGTTCAGGTGTCCTCTCTGAAATGTTAACATTAGATTTAGTGAATATGAATAATATAGGCACCATGGGCCAGGAATTCAGCCTGGTGCAAATCATTTATAATCATAGTACCACACCAAATCTTAATGTTTCTAAACATTTTCACCTTTCTGTGTGTGTATGTTCCTTGATGACTTTACTGTCCATAATTTACATACCCTTTTGTTCCTGTTTACTCTGTCTTCCTGAATAAGACTGCAGAAGTCTTCATAAATATAGATTTGTTCCCACAGTTTCTGAAGATACATATTTTTTGTTAAATTATGTCTTTGGTTCAACAGCTATGTTATTCAGCTTTGTGTTACTTCCTTTTAAGACATGGTGAATAATCCTATTTTATACAGATGTGTCAAGAGTACAACCAATCAAAGCATACAATCAGATAATGTTTTGGATCAGAAGGGACCTCTAAAGGTAATCTAGTCCACCTCCTGTCATGGGTAGGGCCAACTTCCACTAGACCAGTTTGCTCAAAGACTGATCCAACCTGGCCTTGAACACTGAATATATTTTTTACATGTCAGTAATAATAGCATGTCATGTGAGCCTTTTTATACTGAGGAATTCATTTCTATATTTAAATTGCAAAGTATTTCTAAATATTCCTACAATGGAGGGAAGGAAACTCTCCCTATTAAGTCTAGTTGCTGTGTAAAGAAATTCTTTGTGTGAAGAAAATACACTTTCTCTGGCAACTACAATCCTTTTACCCAGTTTCTGATTATTAGCAAAACAATAAGTATTTGGGCCAAAGTTAATTGCTTCTGTTCAATCATTTGACACATTGTTCATTACTTTTAGAGCAAGTGAACCTTTCACCCAGTCACACTTACAATTGAGATTGATGAAATCATGAGATGTGTTACAAACATTTAGTTTACCCATATAGAGTTTGGTAACTTCTTAAAGGTCTTCTGTCAGGTTCATTCACTGTTTAACTATTTGTTGTTGATACTGAGTAACAATATGATCACTGACATTTGTCATTAAACTCTATTGCAGGCACAATTTTTTGACTGTGTTGCTGGTGATTCCAGAAGGTTTCAGTTGAATGAGCAGGAGTTAATAACATTTCACACAAGTCTGCAGTTTCCTTGAGATACAGACCCACTATTTTCTTACAATCCATGAGGAATAGCAATGAATACTGTAATTGATGAGGAAATACTGCGTCCTCCTATACTCAAATCTAACTTGCTTTCCTTGATAATTATGACTCCTAAATAAAGTTAAATTTTGAGGAGTAGAACTCTCCCTTGTTGCTGTTCAAATGTTTCTAAACGAAAGCTCTCAAGGCACAATACAGTTGTCTTTGGTAAAGAGCGCTGAAGTGACAGATGCAAAAGTACCTTCAGTAACTTGCATGCTGTGATTCAACTGCAGAGTCTTGTAACACTTTATTTTAACAACTTGTCTGAGAAAGTAGATAATGCGTGATACCTTCCTTGGTTATCCTATTAGGATTGAAGTAATGGAAAAATAATGCTGTGTGGTGGTGATCATGCTGGTAATTTATAAACCGTCTGTATCCTCACCTTTTCTGTTTTCTGTGAAATATTCCCTGTGACTTCTCAAGGGGTAAAGCTTCATCTTCTTTATTATCTTTGATTATGAGCAGAATGTAATCTTTCAGACTATATCAACATTGAGGAGGAAACTTGTAGTTGACAGTTTTTACCCAGATTTTTTCTTAAGGAGGGATAATCCTGGTTTTAATCTATTTCATCTCCTATAGTAGAAGTAAGTAAACTAGGTATAAATACAGCACACAAGTGTGTAAGTATAGAACATGCTGAGGACCAAAACTTCTTTATGGCCAGTGTATGAGCTTTTCCTCATGTGTATACACCTTTCCTCACACATAGATGGCTGATTAAATTATGCAAGCCATCTATATCATATACTCTGCTTTAAAACTCACATTCATAACTGGAAGCAGAGAGAGGCACAGAAATCTGGGGGTCTGAAATCCTTATTTTCAGTACATGCCAGCTGCCACTTTTGTGTCTCTGATCTTCTCCCCTAAAAAAACCCAAAAAACCAAAAACAAAAAAAACCCAAACACCCCCCCCCCCCCAAAAAAAAAACCAAAAAAAAAACCCCAAAAGCCCGAGGATAGATCTTACTGTAGTTGGTTCCTTTCTCCATTTTCATCTTTTCCTCTGCATTGAAAAAAATACCTTTTGATGAAATTACCTTCTCTAGAAATGCAGCTTGTTTATTTTCAGGGAAGAAGCTAGTATAAAAGTATTCAGTTTGAATGTTAATAGAAAGAAAAGATGCTGATTTCTGGAGTAATTTCTGTACTTTTTAGCTTTCTACACAAATGTACTTGCATTTTCAGCTGGAGCATCTAATGCCTCGAACCCTAAGCTGCTTTTCATCACAGCTATAAAACTCTGACAGCAATTGGAATTACCTTGATTATCTGCACAAAGGTGTCGTGAGGCTTAAATAATAAATATTAGAAAATACTTCAAAATTGTTAATTTAAAAGGTGAAGTGGCAGCTCTTAAAGTCTGGAACAAATCTTGAAATCTTAGACAACATTACCTAATACTTAGAGCACTGCTTAAGTGTTATTTGGAACTACTACAGATAAAAAGGTGTGGTTTACCTGGTTATAGAAATGCTATTAGATGCAAAATAATAACAGGTCTGTCTAGATGAAAGCAGTAAGAGAATTTTGTAAGGAAGGCTCTAAAAGGTACTCAGTACATGTCCTCAGCTGCAGTGAGACTCAAATGGGCTACTTTTGTTCCCTCCGTATGACTCACAGCCTTATCTGAAACACATTTGTCCAAGTGATCCAGGGTTGCTTATTACTGCGAATGCTCACTGTGAAAAGATTAAATCTCTGTGTACCACGGTAGCCCCTCTATACAAGTTAATACTGCTGTGACTCACGATAGGAAGCAGAGTATATTAGTCCAGGCAGAACTATGTTAATGTATTTCTTCTGCTGTACTCAGTGCAGTAGGAAGAAGTTTGGTGATAAGGGGACTTGCACCATCTTCTTTATGTCCTCCCCTCAATGAAATTCTAGTCCTTTAGGCACTCTTCCTATTGCTGCTTCTCTCCATGTTGTGTCGGTAGCAGCTGACAGCACTCAGCCTTTTTTGTTCTTGTTTTGATGATGCCCTTTATTCCACACTCTCCTGCAATGCCGAAAATACAGCTTTCAAGAGCCAGGCTGGGCTATCTTAACATTGTGCATTGCAGGTACCAGTGCAGACAGCAGCACAGAGCGGATTCACTTCACCTTCATTGCCGGGAAAGGCATGGTGACAATCAGGCCTCCACTTCATGTCTAGGTGAAACATTTTTGTTAGAATTACTCCTAAAAGGAATTTAGAGGCAATCTAGACAGTTAGATCTATGAGTTGGACTAGAAAACCTCTCAATGTCCCTTCCAACCCAATCTATTCTGTGATTTTACCCATTTTAATAATATGCTTCCCACCCTACACAGAAAAAAATAATTGCGTGATGTATTGCAAATCACATAAGGAGATGGGCCATGTCTTATATATATGTATATCTAATATGTCTCAGTACTTCCATTTGTACGTTATCATAAGAATTGCAATTCTGAAACTGAAAGCATCAGTAAAGGAAGCATTGGCAAATGATAGGGAGTAGGAGTGTCTAATGTATTTGTGTGTTTGTGTTCCTTCTGAGAGATCAGTGCTGGGTGAAGACCAGTTCATGGTGAAGCTGGGTTTTGTTTTGTTTTTTAATATTATCACCTCAGAGGCTGTATTACTTTGAAAGAAAAAAAAAAAAATTAGCAATTTGCACCTTTTTTCGAACAGTGTTCAGCTATTATTGTCTCTTTTGACAGTACTTGATACTAGAATTTTCCATAACTCAATTCACAGCAGGACTTGCTGGTACATTTATAAGCTGGTTTGACTGATTTGTTCCTGTCTGGAGTAAGTATATCTATTAATACAGTTTAAGTTCTGGCACATCTCAAAGAGCTTTTGTACGTCTTCTCTATTTTTAATATTTAGATTCTGCTCCTAGGATTGGTTTCTCACCAGTGTGCCATCATTTCCTTGGGTAGGCAAATGACAGCAAAATCTATTTTACAGTCCTTTTAGATCTCATACTGCAGTGTTTTATTCCATGTAATGACCTCTATTATATATAATTTTGCATGCCACATATCTTAATGAAGTTAATGCAGTTTGCATCTCTAGGTTAGCTATGCTGTACTAGCATTTGTGATGTTTTCCAAGGAATGTTGTCCACATTTTTCTGGCAGATGAAGTTGATTTATTTTCATATTCTCATCATATGTCCTGTAGTTCTGTCATAGACGCCTGTGAAGTCTCATATTGATTTTAAGGTGGTTAATAAATTTCAAAGTCCAACACCTGAAATGTCTCCCAACATTTCTTCCTGACCTTCCACTGTCTTATATTTAGGCAGAGCTGTAGCTGATGATTATATGTCGCTGTGCAGTCCTTTTGAAAAGTTCTATCTTTTTACCTTATCTGGGTGGCAGAAACAGCAGCTTTAAAGGGATTTATGTTTCATCGTATTCAATCTTGTTTTGAATGGCAACACTAGCCAAAACTCAGGCATATTATTTCCAGCTGGATGCCTTCTTTCTTGTTTCTTACTGTATCCCTGAGTACACTGTTTCTCAGAGTTACTCTTGGTGTCTCAAGGCCCTGCAGCATAGATGTTGGAAATAGAATTCATCCCACATAAGAGTAGGTATGCATGCATACTTTTATGTTTATCCTAATTCTATGGAAATTGTTTAACACTAGTGATAATTAATGCTTGGCATTTGCAGATGTTATTTCTTGATGAAATTTTAAAGCCAGAGCTTTTGACATGGAATAAGGACAACTGCTGTAATGTTATACTTAGTTAATCTGTTATTATTATTATTATTATTATTATTATTATTATAGAAAGATGTACTATTTTAAATTAATACAATTTTCCTCTTAGTGTGTTGAACAGGAAATTCACAACAATTAATAAAGAGGGAAAGATCTGAGTAAGGGGCTAGGTATGTAGATCAGGATGTAAAAACAACCCAGGGAACAGTCTAAGCACTTGTATTGGTTTAGCATAAATGGTAGGAAAAAACCAATTGTTGATCCGTTTTGGAACTAACAGCTAAGCTGGCCAATCAGGTAAAAAGTGTACACCCCTTGGGACACCGCTTAAAAACAGGAACTTGGGAGAGCCGCCCTCTTTCCACGGACCCAGCC
>WBMY01011897.1:266252-309115 GCA_013397315.1 Donacobius atricapilla | reverse complement strand
AACTTTTCTGAAATGGATGTTGAAGTAGAAATTGATGCAGTGATCCTATTGAGATGTCTTAGAGCCTTGTCACCAGTGAAGAATAAGAAGTCCTTTATTGTGAAGCTGTGCATCTTTAAAAGGTGAAACCCCGTGTTTTAAGTCCACAGCCCTTATGCCGCCGTAGGAAAGGCTGCATTTGGGAAGCTCACAGATGCAGTGTCGGGCGGGCTGCATTGGTGGAGCTGGAAGCCACAAACAGACTGTGTCTCTTGTGGAAAGTTACCAGAAGAATCAGGAGGGACTTGTCTCTCTCAAAAGACTGAATGAAAGACTATTTTATTAAGTGCTACTGACTTAAGAGTTCTGATGTTTTGTCTCTTTGCATTGTTTTTCGTGGAAAAGTAGATTGTTGCTAGGGAGGAGGGGGGTTGTTTTTGAGAGGGTTTCGTGGTTGGTTTTTGTTTGTTTACTGTTACTGTATGTTAATAAATCTAACTGTTTCTATTTTTAAATTGAACCTGTTTTGCTTTTTCTTTTAATCCTATTCCACTAAAATGAAAATTAGGCGAATGTGATAACCGCTACATACTTTGGTGTTTCTGCCCGGTTTTTTGAATTTTAACCCATTACAGCACTATACTATGCAAGAACCCTCACTAGCTTGTCCTTGCTATCTCTGTGAATCTTGAGTCTGCTGCACAGTAAATTACCTTCACAGAGTAGTGCGGTTGAGCATGCACGTGGTACAAATTTTTGGATAGTCATCCTGGCATAAGTATTGTTTTTAAAAAACAAGCATTAGGGCAATTAGCTCCACCATTTATAACATCCCAAGGGTATTGATAGATGGGATTCTCAACAGTTAGAGTCCCATCTACCAATCCTGTGACATGTCTGAGTTTGCACGGAATAGTTCTGTTTCTTAAGGCTAATTTTCTTTCTTTAATACAGAAGAGATACTACCAAGTCTGATCTTCTTTCTGATTTTTTTCCCATTATGACAGGAAAAATTGCAATGAGACAATCTCTCTTTCAGAGGTGTTTACTTCTAGGTGTCTCTTTGTCTGCAATGTGTCATTTATGAATCAGAGGAAATTACTTCTGTTTGTCACCTCTAGTGTTCCATCCAGCTATCCATATTTTTCACTGGTTGTGATCACTATAAAACAGAATACCTCTATTAATGCATTCTTTCTTTTATAATACCTCATTGTAGTAAGATAGAGAGCTAAGAAAATGAAAGAATGGAAGTAGTTTCCCAAATCACTTGGAAAACTTTTTCATTTCCAGAATTAAAGTAACAGAGATTTACATTTCATTGCAGGGCAATGCTGTTTAGAATCTCAAGGAACCTTTGAAATTCTTACTTATGGCAATCCAAGAAGATACAGAGTAAGTGGACGTGGAGAACTGAAATCATCCCTACCTCCTTTAGGTGTTTTAAACTTAAATGAGAAGTTTGGCTGAATATTTAATGTGGAAGTTTGACATTATCTCTTGGTTTCCTCATTATTTATATATCACATACATTTGCTGAGTCTTATTGCCTTCCCTTTCTGCAGAAATGAAAGACTAATTGACACATTTTTTTCCACAATTTCCTTTTATATACGTTATATTTTACATTGGAATTCAGGTTGACTTTTTAACTCCTATTTTATGGTCCATAATTTACTCTTCTAGAGTTATGATTCTTTTGTAATAATTGGTTTGTGATTATCCCCCTATTCCATCTCTAAGTAGTCATTACTTTTAACTGTTTGCCTTTCTGCTTCTTGAGTAAAATACAATGCCTGCTGTGCAGGTCAACAGTTTTCCTGAGAGACTGAAATTGCTGCTTATCTTTCCCACAATAATCTCAATCATATACTGATTTCACACTTACCTCTCTGATTGCTTTGATCCATGCTGAGTTTCTCCCTGAAAACTCAAATGACTCTGGGTCCTCAACTGCTAGTTAAAAGCATTGGTGGCAAGTGTATCTCTAGATCTTTGTGTACATTATTCTTTCTAAAAACTGTCAGAACCTTTATATAAGTAAAATGGGCAAACTTCTTTTACTCAGCGTTATTTGTTTCTGGAAAAGCAATGTCTGATTTTCTTTCAAAGCTACTGATAGCAGTCTTCATCAACTTGCTAATAAAAATCTCTGTCTTATGTCTCAGAGGAGTTCGGTGAACAATCAATGCTTTTATTATTCAGACTAGGTAATTAAAAGTGATTTATCAATTTCAAATTTCAAATCTCTTGCTTTTTTTTTTCTTTTTTTTTTTTTGCTTTTGTTGCTTAGTTATGCAAATGCAAATCCACATTTAATAACCACATTTGTCCATCATCCAAAGCTCATAATGTCCTTGGTGATCTCAAATTCTATAGCAAAAGCCCTGCAGGCAGTTTGATAAGCAAGACTGTACACAGTAAAATCACACTGTTAATTGTCATCTTCACTATACTTTAAACTTGCTTTTCCTTGCAAATGAAACTTCAGTAATCTGGGCAATAAAATCTACATAGGACATTCCAGTCCCAATGTTGAGAGCATTTTTAAACCAAGTCATCTACCGACACACTTCGTATATCCTCCTCTGTGGTGGAGAATAAGTTATTTTTTCTTATCCCCATAGGGAAAACGTGAATGAAATAATCCAATTTCAAATTTTCTATTGCACATCTGATTTAAGGTTAAGTAGTAAGCAGTGCAGCACAGAGTTTGTGCATTATTTTCGATATTAACTAAATTAAAAATAAGAAGTAATATGGTTTATGTTCCTGGTGTTAGAAGTATCTGTTCCTTCTCTTAGAGCCATACACTTGCCGCTACTGATGTCAGGGCAGTCAGGAGAAGGTGCAGCCTCAGGGCTGAACTGTGATTTCCACATACCATTCCAGGCTGCAGAATCTAGGCAAATTCCACATAAAGTACATCAGACTAGAGAAAGAAAGTGTGAATAGCTTTGTATTGCTGCAGTGCTGCTCTTTTTTTTCTCCAAGACTTGTTGCCAGCTGCCATCAACTGCACCATTGCTTCTTCAGTCTGAGCCCATCAGCTGTGAGCAAGCTGAGATTGTGCTAAGCAAGGCAGAGGTGCAGAGTGTAATATGCAATGTCTTCTTTACTCTTTTCTTCATTTTTTCTTTTAATTTTCCCACCAGGACACTTTACCATAGAAATTACAGAAAAGATCCTAGAGGCACTTTTGGACACCTCTAGGATGTTTTATATAGAAAAATAGATCTTTTAAATAGAAATATTCTATTTCCCTTTTTATTATATCTTCTTGATATTACAGTACTTGTGTTCACACTGTCCATCATGAAATAGGACAAAGATAAGCACCTCTTACCATTTCTAGACAAGAATGAGTTAAAAGTAGAGAATTTTGATGTGATCAATCTTTGGCTTGTTTCTACAGAACTGGAGAATTTGTGCATGTAGCATTTGATTTCCAGTCAGACTCTTCTAAGCATTGCTTTTGGGTATAAAACCACAAGATTCCCTTTGTGTTCCTGTTTCATGTTGCTAATTAACATGGTAACTGTCATCAAAAGGCCAGTAAGCATTGATCTGTTGATCTCCCAAAGTGATTAGCAACATGAAATTTGCTAATAGGATTTGCCTGAAACATCCTGAAAAGCAGAAAGGCCAGTTTCACCTGTGTAACTATTTAAAGTGGACGGGCTGTCACATCCAAAGGGTGACTGTTTTGTTCTCATCTTAAATAACACTGATATTGCAACTCTATACAAATGTTGTTTATAGCTTTTCTTGTAATGGATGAAGGCTGTCCTTCATTAGCCCAGCACAAGTAAGCAATACTAAATCCTTTTGTATGAAAAAATTAATGACAATGATAAAATCTCAACAGGGTTATCAGTACTTGATAATTTTGTTATGAAAATATTTGAAGAGACAAGATGATTAGATAAAAAAAGGAATGAAAATGAGATCTTATTTATTTATCTCCGTGTATATGTGTGACAGTGAGAAATATTGGGTTGAGTGAGGATTTCCTAAAAACGAAATGATAAAGTTTGCCTTCTATCACAGATTCAGTTCAGAGGACATTTTCTATTATAAATGAAGCCAAAGAAAATATAACAGTCTTGTACAGTTCTTTCACTAATTTCTTGTAATAGCATTTAGGTTTTGATTGAATCTGTTAATAAGGTGGTTGTAGGATGAAATGTGATGGAGAAGTAATATTTTCCCAATATTTCATGTCTGTCAAGAAATTTTTCTTAAAATCCATTATACTTAGACAACTGTAATTTTTAAGGGAAGTTAAAACTGAAACAGTTCTTCACTAAACAGAATACTGACACTTTGAAATTTACATAATAATAGTGTGATTTACATATTTATTAGTTTAATTTGCCGCAAACAAATTACTCTAATCTGGTTTGAGGATAATCTCTAACCTTCTGTTGTTCTTCATTTAATGCACACATATACATAACACAGACAGACACTCTCTTGCTGGCCTTTATCTACATTTCATAAAATGTGTTTGCTTTTCCTCTAAAAGCATTTCTCAATTCCAAGAAGGAGATTTACTGGGGGAAATGCCAAGAAATTAAAAGAAAAGAGTGACCTTTACAGTTCTCTGTTTATTGTTTCTTTTTGTTGTTGTTGTTGATTTGTGAGGTCTTCTCTGTGTCTGTTGATTTGTGAGGTCTTCTCTTTATCATGCCTGTGTTGACAATTACAATTACAAAAGTTAAAAATTTCAGTGTTTGAAGACAATCTTTAAGTGATGATTATTTATCTCTACATTTAATAGTTTGTTAATATTTGAGCTGTAAAAATACTTCCTTACATACATAATATAAAAATTCTGAAGTTTTTTCTATATATTAATTTTTCAGTCCTAAAAATGATACAAAAAAATACCATTATGGGGGAAACAATGCCCCAACATATAAACTCCTTGTCAAATGTTCAGTTGTCACTATGCATAATTCTAAACACTAGGATAGAATCAGGAAGTAAATACAATTCTCTTATTAGCATTTCTATGTGTTATATCTCCACTACTGTTGCCATCATGTAGGAGAAAATATTCAGCAGTAGCAGGCAATAGCTATGATATAATAAGGAAGTACAGAAGGAAATCCTCCTACTAAGGAAAAGCAAGTGCTAGAGATCTGAATGACCCTTCCAATTAAGCACTACAACTGTGACTCCAAATGTGAAATATTTCAGTTTTGAGTTTTTGTGGTTTTTATTGTTTGGGGCTTTTTGTTTGTTTGTTTTTTGTTTGTTTGTTTGAAAAATTTGTGGTTTTTTATTGGGTGGTTTGTAGGAAGGAAAAAGCCATTTTTTTCCAAACTGTTCTGTGTTGTAACACGGGATGTCATTGTCTTCTTTTTGCAGTGTGAAAATGTAGGAGGAACTCAACCTGTAATGAGGTCAGCAAGCTTCACAACCATCACCAATGCTGACAGCAGCCTGTCTCTGTGGTCAGGCATATACATCCCTGCCCCCAGGATGGCACTCAGTATCATTTGCTCAACACCTGGGAGCCGAGCAACACCTACACTGCCCCAGGAGGAGGGTGTCTGTGTCCTTTAGCTTCTAACAATACATTTGTGTGGTGTTTTGGAGGCGCATGTGAGAAGACCTAATTGCTTCATCCCAAGTGTCATGGTGACTGGAGGTGCAAAGCCTGTAGGGAGAAGCTGGTTTGCAGACAGTAGTCTTGGAGAGTCAGGGTCATCATTCAAAAGGCTTTATTGCCATTTGGACTCAGCCCCCACTACACCTATATTACTTCTCTATTTTCACTGTAGTTCTGGTCTCATAAAAACTGTTAGTGTAAAGGCATCTTTATGGAGTATCTAGTTAACCAAATGTAGAGAACAGATCTGTATGGTCAAATCCAGTTGTCATGCCTAACACTGAAGGATTCTTGAGGGACTTTGAATTAGAGACACATTGCCTAAGAAATAGTTCTTCTAGGGAGTAATAGGCCCATTAAGGGAAAGGTAGGACCTTGGAAACAAAAAGATAGAGAGGTATTTCATTATTTGACTGTTGTTGCCCTGGGAGATTTAGATACCAATCAAGAGGAGCTGAAATAAATATATACATAAAAAATTGAGCAGGAGAAGTAATTTAAAGCCTTTAAAGAATAAGGTACAACATAATATATTTAATTAAAACTATGCAAATGTATTCTGAATATCCTTCTAGAAACAAACAAACAAAACACATACTCTTTTTTGGAAAGAAAATCCTTCTCCTATGAATTTGTTATGAGTTCAGTATCTAAATTAATGTTATGACAATGGCTTCAGGTACCAGGTTTTCCTGCAAAGGAAATTATTTTAACCTCAACCCAGAAATCTGAGGTTATGATGGGAGAGAGTGCAAGCTTGATGATTAAAAGAGGATTTGGATAAAACTGTTTCTGAACTCTAATCCAAATTTTCTAATTAAATGACAAAGCTATCTTTCCTTTAAAAAGTGTTTCTGACAAAGTTCCATATTTGAGGTTAATGATATGTCTACCTGGTTGGGGTCTGAAAAAAATTAAAAGTTGGCTGAGGACATGATGTATGAAGAAAGGAAATAAGAAATGAAACAATTATAAATACTTGCTCTCAGGCTGGTAGATCTGCTAAATAATAGCATTTAAATGGAAGGAACCCTCTGCATATGGTTGTATCCTGTCAATGCCCAGCCATACTGCAGTAAGTAGAAGCCTTGCCTTTAATTTCAGAGAACATAGGGGAAAATCAGCAGAAGTTTTGCTTTTAGTTATAAACAAATAATTATAAGATGGGCCTAGATATGCAATAAAGACTATTCAAATATGGGAGAGAACAACTGTAGGAACATCATTCTGCCATTTAGATGGCAAGTAGCATGATTTTCTACTTACATGTGCTTTTTTATACCTTCATATTGGACACACAGAGAAAAGTTTCTAAACTTCATGGAAATTAATCGCATATTCATTACAATCTCTTTCCTATAAGGAAGCAGTGTGACAAAACATGCTTTTAATGTTCCTTATATAAATTACTTCCTACCAGCTAAAAAGTTGTTATTGGTATCAATAACAACTGCTGCTGCTTTCATGAAGATGTTTTTGAAGGGGAGGCAATCCTTATGGGACATTGTCATAAATTTTTTTCCACACAGTGCTTACTGGCTGGAACAAAATAAGTAATTAACATTTTTAGGAAACTCTTGTCTTTTGATCTGTAAAGGACTTTCACATAAGCAAGTGCTTTTTACTGCTAAAGGTGACTTTCTATAAGTATGTTATGGAATAGTTAGAGTACAAAAAATTTTCCCAGACAGCTTGAGACTCTCTCCAAAGACTGTGGGAAACACAGATTTGAGCCTGGTGATTCATAGTGCAGAATCATGTGGAAACCTGGAAAGAAGGGGGAAAAGGTTTTCTGAGTGGCCTTTGAAAGATTTGTCCTCATGTTATAAATGTTGTTCTGCTGTTCTGTCATACATACTGTTATAGAAAGTATTAATTCTAAATTACCATTTGGGTACAAGGCTGTCAGGCAATGTTTCTTATCTAGTAAGTCTGGGTCTGCTAAATGTCAAATTCTATTGACTGCAGTAGGTATTTACATGTGAATATCCAAATCACTGGAATAACTTTCTTTTTCCTTGCCTGTCAGAGACATTTGTAGAGTGGAAATACATAATCTGAAACTGTTTTCATGGCATTTTTATGTCATATTCTCTGAAATCTTTCAAAAGAGCCATGTCTACCTGTGGCTCAGTTTCTCCATTTTCAATGTTTCTCACACTGTATCAACTGTGCTTAAGATTTTATTGACTCTGCCTGCAAACATTGGCCCATGTATCCACAAAGCATCTCGATTTCTATGTTACCCTTATCATTCTTCAGTTACACTTGTTTATTAGTTTTAAACTAAATGTCAGTTCTTTCTCCACTTCCCCTCCAAAAAGAGAAAAAAAACCAACAAAAAACCAAAAACCCCACAAAAAACCCAAAAAACAAAACCAAAAACCCCTGCAAACCCAAAAAACAACCAAAAAAAAACCCCACCAAAAAAAACCCACAGAAAACCAACCAACCAAACAAACAAAAAAACAAAACCCAAAAAACCCCAAAACAAAACAAAAAACCAACCCAGTGATACAATTGCTACCTTGGATAGAATGAGGTCTGTGTGATATGATAATATGTCCTGTATTCCCAAGGTTATTTTCAAAACTAGACCATTATTGCTTATTTTTAAAATATTCTACATGTCAGTCTTCCCTTATCCAGGTTCTGTCTATTTGTCAGACTTGCTTTACTGCAGGTTGTCTGTTATGTCAGTCCACAATATAACATGTATAGAATGAAGTTTTATATATGGTAATGTGGTTATTCATTTTAAAAATATGCTGCCTGTAAAATAATTGTATATGGCCAAGATAGCTTTCAATTGGTACTAAAACCAGAAAATGCTAAGGTTTTATTTACACTTCTGCTGAATGTCTGAAGTGTTCATACAAGTACTATTCTTCCTCTTAAATGTCTTGACCAAAAACCAGTTGTTCTTATCTTTTATGGATGAGTATATATGGGAATTGTAATCAGGTAGAGTGAAATTGTAGCAGTGTGAAGTTATAGCTTGAGCATCCCTCCTGTTCCTGAGTAATCCCTGCAGCAAGAGGGGCCGTACAAGTTCCTGGGGACTTAATCACAGATTTTTGCAGGAAGCTTCAGATCATTATAAGAATAATACACTTTTGTTGGTTTATTTGCAGACCTAACATTATTGAGGGTTACAACTTCATTGTAGATTTCAGCGTTGGATACTGCAAGAGTTAACCTAAATGAGAAAAACAGTCTACATTTTAGTAAATTTAGAAAAAACCCAGGCAAAATATAAGCACAAATGATTAATTTCTCTTTGCATTCCTAGTGCAGAGAACAAATAAACTGTGTATTTCAAAAGTTCAGTGTTACTGCAAATAATGTGATGTTTAGCTAATAGTAGATGCCTTGTGAAGTGGGGTAATTTGCCAAATCAATATCCAATTACATATTTTTACTCATTCTAATAACAAAATCAAGGGAGCTGAAAGATTTCTTCAGTAAAAAGTGAAGTGTCAGAAAGAGCAAAAATCATGGTTATTTGGTGGTGGGTAGCTTGCTTTTAGTCTCTGCTGGAGGGAACAGTGAAATAATGCTATTCCTGGTGCTCTTTTGCTGGGTTTTCTATTTCCTTTTGCTATTTGTCCTTAGCTGGATGTCTGGTAAAGCAAATTCAGCTATTACTTTCCATGCTTGCATCATTTAAAAGAGGATGTCCAGTGACTAAAAATTTTTGAAGCAGACAGGCGATAAGAGGGAAAAATAATTGGGCTAGAGTATTGATTAATGCAAACTTCCATATTAATAAGGATAAAAATGTTTGGTTTTGTTTGCTCAAAAAGCTTTCATCTTCTTTCCTTTTTACCAATTTTTTTTACTACTTGTGTATCTCAGATGTTCTATTGTTTTTTGAAAACCATATTTTATTTTCATTTCTTTGATGTTAGTATTCATGAGGCAAAGAATGTGTTAATATCATTGTTATCTTGTTTTAGATAAAGATGGATTTCAAACAATTGAATCTCTGTGAGGAATATAATGGTCTGTGTAGCTGGTTGTTCATCATACCTCTGAGAAAAAAATATATTAAGGATATTGAGATTTTATGAAAAAATATTCTGAATTATGGTGTGGTTATTCTTTAGGGTATTTTTTAGTAAGGTTTGCAATTAATTTACTTTGGCTTTCATACATTCCTTGTCAAGTCCTATGGAATTCGGAATGCATAGATAAAGGGACAGCTACTGCTGGGAAGAAGAAGCTAGGCAGCGACTTAGCAATCAAACCTATATTTAGTCATGTATCTTTTAAAACTGATAAGGATTTCCAAACAGTATGAGAACTGCAAGCTTTGTCAAAGGCAATACAAATCGCTTTCAATTAGTTTCCATTGGCATTTATAGGCATCATTTTATAATTTTTACCACTTTACCATTTTCAATTCTAAGTATTCACAAACCAAATAAGATGGAAGTGAAGCCCTGCATTCAGTAAGCAGTAGCTATGATTATTTTTCACTGCACACTAGTGAAGGTTAGAGCAGATGGGGGTCTAGCATGGGCAAAAAAGAATATTTTTGTCAAAAATAAGAACAATAGTATATAAATATTATAGAAACTGGCAACACAATAGATTGGTGTTCATTTCCATGTATTCATAACACAGTCCATTTAGAATACCAAATGAATGGTCATTATTTTGATGGAGACACTGATTACTTAGTTTCCTTCTGTTTCCTTTGCAATCACATAAGCATTGTGACAATAACAATGAAATCTGCAGACAATGGCTGCAGAATTTGATAGCAAACTTATCAGTACACATTCTGCAGTTCACATGAAAGATTGTTTTAGCAGAGCTGCATGTAGGAATTCTGAACTTAGACAAAGGCAACACTTTTAAAAAGAGCACTGTTTGCTAGCCTGAGGCCAGGATGTGTGTAAGCATTAGTGTCTGGTCATGTACAGTGTCGAATGCATTGTCTGGTCTCTTGCAGTGATGCCAGGCAGAGCAGGGGTGTTGAAAAGGGCCATGGACCAGTTCTATGAACAAAGTGTCCCTACAGTGGTTTAGAACCAAGGAAGTTTAACTTTATGGGGACAAGCCACGCTGTGACAGGTGCTGCTGCGATAGAGAATGGTCCCTTGACTATTTAATATATTACCATAGATGTAACTTTAGAGTTCATTCTCTAACATTTAGTGTGAAACATGTCATCTGGCAGAATTGAGAAGAAAAACAAAATTTTATCATTTAACAGAGGTAATAAAGCTAAATCCCAACTAGAGGAACCACCAAAATACTTCCTCTAATTTAGGATTTTCGCCATCTAGAAAGAACTAGCTTCTATGAGCAAATTTTAAACGTATGATAAGAAAGAAAATGAGATGAAGCTAATAAACTTCATTTTTCTGAAAGGCTTTAATAATACAGAATCAGTGTAACAATAGCCACAGCTATGCAGAATGCAGCTTAGAGATGGCTTTGATTAAGCTGTGCTGGTGTGCAGGCTGTTCTCTCTTGCATCTGCTTGTAAATTAGCATTTACAATTGCAGTTAAAAGCAAAGCTTTTGAGTAGTTAAGGATGTCATCCATCTTATGCCGTCTACAAATAAGAACACTATTCTTAACAAGTAAAAGGAAATTCAAACTTAATCACAAGAATATAAATTAATTTTATTTTTAATGAGAGAAGTTTTTAATGCACATTGAACTCCGCATTTATTTGTTACAAGATCTTTTAAAAGTCGAGTTTATGATTCTGTTTTGGATTTTTTGTCTCAACAAAATTTTGGGGATATAATCAACATTTCATCACTTTGAACTATCGTTTTGGAAGGTTTTATTTTTTGTTCGAGTTTGTAACAATAAATCCTACTGCTAAATGCAAAACATGTTGTAATTTCTCAACTAGCAAATCTCAGGACTCTCAGACTGAGCACAAAATGTGATAAAAACTTTTAAAACACTTCCTTTTTTTTTTTTTCCTTGCTTCACTTTGCCTTGACTTTTAGGTAGAATTTGGAAAGAAATCATTGGAGTAAGAACTTCTGATTTATTTGGTTTTATAAGAAATATATATTTGCAGTTTGTAACATAGATTGAAAAATTAACAACAAAACAAACAACCCTAAAAAGAAAGAATAAACCAAGGAAAATTATCAGAATAGTTAATACAAGTCCTTCCATGTTTGAATAAGCCCTACTTTTTGTCTTTCTTTTCTACTATTTCTTATTAAAATATAAGACTACTTTGGCTAAAATTTGGTAAGTTCCCTAAGCAGTAACACTTAAACTTCACAGACTCTAGCATGATCAATAGGGGAGGCATCAAAGCAGTGCTTTTAATAATATACATTAAAAGAGGATTTCAGTCTTCAGATTATTTAAATGGTTCAACAAGTCTAGGCACTAGGCTGCTTGTTCCTGTTGCTTCATATTTTCACATCACTAGTGTGTGTTACTGTGTGTATTACCACAGAGTTTTTAATTTTCTTCCTTTTACGATTTATTGACTGCATGACATAGTTAAAAAGTGTGTTTTGTTTTTGCAGAATTTTAACTGTGCTGGACACACACCACCATAATTTGTTTGATCCCTTTTATACACTTTCTGAAGGTTACTCTCCTGTAATTAAAAACAAATTTCCTGCCTGAATGCCCTTTTAGGCTTTAATTATATGTATGCACATTTTGCACAGGTGTATCACTAAGGTCTTTAATAAAAGTCTTGATTTGATGAAGAAAATTAATTGAAAATATATTGTGAATGTTTTTGCCACTGTGGAAGATTCTAAGGGTTTTTTCAAAACCCTATTAAATTTCCATCCTCCACAGCAAATAAATAAACAAGCCAGAAGAATGACAACTGTGAACTTTTGCTTCAATAATGTTGCATACCGGCCATTGGGATCTCCACCTTATTTGAATAATTTTATGGCATAGATACATCTCTTGTCTTCAGCAGAGCTGGAGAAAGGTATCATCTCTCATTACAATTCCGTTGCAACTTTCCCTCAGTTGAGCATCAAAGCTTTTCAGGCTTTTGGACTGGATTGTTTGTGTTGTTCGACGGAGCTCAAAGGCACTGGCTCGTGTTTGTTTGACAGACTATCACTAACAGTGTGGCAAAGGAAGGTGTCTTTCTGCCAGCATAATCTGCTCAAAGTTCTTCACATTCATTACGTTCCGCTGTATGCTGATTGTCACCATGATGTTGCCTTAACCAAGGAATGAGCTGTAGGGTTGAACAGGGAGAAAAAAAAAAAGCCTTGCTACTCATATCCCTCTGTTTTATTACCACGATGTTGTAAATCACCAAGCAGCTGATGACATTTAGTCAGGGATAGCAATCAATAAAGAGAAAATCACAGCTCTTAGAATACCTCTGCTGGCTTTGCCTGCTCAGCTTGTTCTGCCCTGTTCACAACATGCAGCAATCCTGAGCTTAGAATGTAGCACAAAGTAATTTTTTACCTCACTCAATTATAAATGCTTGGTTACTGAATATTTAAAACCATCATTAACAGCGTGATGATCCGTGTCACATTTCTTATTTGTCCCTTTCATTTGAAGGATCCCAAAATGCTTTTCATACCTCTGATTACACAAATACTACAGAAAGGTTTCGTAATCCAACAAGGGGAAAAAAATGACTGCTTTAAGAACATAGCACATCTCATTGTTATTAATGATAATAATCATTCCTGGCACTGGCTGTAAGTTTCACCTTTTTTATGAGGTTCTCAGAAAGCAATTTATAATCTGGCATTGGAAGCCTTCATACGCAGCAGTTTTACAATACAGATAAGCTTATAACTTATATCTACAGTGAAGTGGAGGCCCACACATTGACAGAGTTACCCAAGTCAACAATGCAGTTATAATTGGAGATCTGAGGAACTTTGAAAGAGTTCACATATTCTCACCTCAATGTCCTATTTTTGCCGTTATGACATATTTCTGAACTAAATGTCAAGATAAGATGTGACAGAATTTAGGGAAGAAAATCCAATTCCATCCTATTTAGATAATTAGTTTTTTCTAGAATGAAAAAACTCTGCCTTAGTTGTGAGACATGACCACTAAAAAATAAATAAAGAAGAACTGAGGCACAATATGAATTTTTCAGGAGTTCTGAAAAGTTAACAAGTTATTTTTAGGCTTACGGAGCAGAAAATTGCTATGTTTGCAGCAAATCATTTTAGTCATGAGGACAAATCTGATGCTTGTGGCACATACCAGGGACCTCCATGTATGGGATAAAAACATCAACCCAGATATAATGAGAAGTTTAGTTGCCTAAGATGTGGACTTGGGGGCACTACCTGACAATCTCTGTGTGGAGGTGGAAATATCCATATGGTATATATATATATATATCAGCTAGTATCAGCTAATATCTGTTGATGGCATACAAAGTCCTAGCTTTCACTTCTGTGTAGTGTGCAGAGATTCATATCTGGTTCCTCCCTCCCACTCCTCATCAGGTCCTTATACCCTAAAGTGCAGACTACACGCTGCTTATGGTGTCTGAGAATGGAAATCACAGTGGAGAAACAAATTTCATTCCATACCCTCTTCCTGTCATACCACCAAAAAGACAAAAGAACACATGAATCTTGGGACTGGTGAGACAAGGACCTTGAGGAGCCTGGCTTTACAGCCTGAGTGAATGAGGGGAAAAAAGTGCTGGAATCTGTCCAGCAGCAAGAAGGTGCTTCTCTTTGAATGTGCTTTCACAACCTGCAACTTTCTTTCCACCAGATAATTATTCTGCATTTTTCCAGACCTCACTGCAATCTCTTAATTTCATAGTGGCTGAGTGTCTACCAGACAACGAGAAGAGTCTGCTCCCTTCAGGCAGGAGGTGTAGCATCACAAATGTCAGCTCTTATACTTGATTCATTTTGCATGTTGGGCATGTACTGCTCCTTGTATTGTCTCCTGCTCTAGGATCCTAAGGTTAGCTGTCACCGTGTGGGATATCAAAAGCTGCCTCTGACAGAAGAAGTCTTATATACTTAAGGGAGGTGTCTTCACATGTTATAAATCATCCAGATTCGTTTGTCTTTCCCGCTAGGTGAAATTCAAACTGTACTTCTTCCTCTTTCTGTTCTTCCTCCCATCTTTTTTTAATTTCCGTTGCTGATTATGTAGTTTCAAATGTAAGAAGCATTCTCTCTGAAAGCTGGATTTAGCAAACAGAAATAAATGCATCCAGCAACCAGATATCTTCTCTTTGGCCAGGCATCATAATCATTCCAAAGAAGATATTAATCTCAAAAGACTTTAGTTGTAAAATTGCTTTTGTTGCTTTTGACCTTTTTTCACTCGTCTACAGCCTCTGTACAGCCCCATTCATTTATCCATCAATTCTGAAGAAAAACATTCCTGGGAGTTTTTTGAAGAGCCAGAGCTTTGTGATTTTAAAATAAACATTGTGAATATTTTAATGAAATTTCTTTTTAATGTTTTCCTAATTTTAGAAGCTTTCCATCTGGATTGTGTCACATTTCATTATAAATTCTAGACAAAAGAGCCTATTAGTCTGACAGCAGTAAAGATATTCTTAATTCCTTTAGTATTATCCTTCCCATTCTGCAGACAGAGATGAGACAAAGAACATGAACCTTTCTGAAACAGGCGTAAAGTAAACAGCTTGTTATATAGGTCATCTTCATTTAACATTCATTAATGCTTTATTGTTCATGGCTTTTTACTTAATTGTATTTATTTATAGAAATTTCCCACTGTAAGGCAGTCTGGCTATGGCATAGTTTCTACAAAAGTTGTTTATTTAAATATTTACATAACATGTAAAAGTTATATGAAAAATTGTTGGAAACAGCTTTTATGTAACTGTTCATAACTGGAAAACAGCGAAGTCCTTACCTTCTGTTCCCGTCTCACTAAGAAAAAATAAAATCACCATAAAGTACACTTTAAGCATTGAGGCTGATCTTTATGGTCAATCAGACATGTGAACTCGGGTTGAGTGTAATAATTGTGTATGAATTTATCTGTCTGTGCTAGGGCTCTGAGAGATTTTTGTGAATCTGTATTCTCCGCAGCTTGCTATGAAGAGACCCCTTAGCCATGTATCTTTGTGAGAATCGGTTGATTACCGGAAAACCGTACAACATCAAAAACCCTTCACTATTAGTAACCAACCTTGGAACACATAGGAGAAATGAAAGTTTTAAAAATAAATTTGGACTTGATAGAAAAGCCTTATAGTCCCTTAACTGTGAAATTGGTTTCTATCAAGCACATACTGGCAACTATATTTTATACAACATCAAAAGGATTGAGGCATCATATGGGAATAGACTAACCTTTCCTTTTTGTTGTTTCAATGGACTAATAATTAATTCATTCTATTTCATGAATATGTTAACAATTTTTTAACAATTGCACAGATCTTCTGTAATGACATGTTTAAATCAGACAGGTATAATGACCCATTACAACAAGACGTCTGAAAGGTCACAGGTCATCCCAAGGGTACTGACTGCCCTCATTAATGCATCAGTAGCTATTAGTTTTACTGCTAGCCTGATACCCTGCCATGAATTTTCTTATAAATATTTAGTAGGTTTAGTACAACTCTATTGTGAAAGGAGAAAAGTAAGAGATAATATGAAGATTAATTAGAGGTGTATCTTAGAACACTTACATGTATTTCTCAGTTAGGATTTTCAGGAATAGAAAACTACGTGGACTTGATCACTTAAATCCCTCCTTCTTTACTCTTGTTCTGCAAGATACAAAGCGGAATGCAGATTTGATTGATGTTTTGCCCATCCTATTTCTGGCATCGAGCTGAAGAGTTGCTTTGCTGCTCAGGGACTGACTAGGATAAGCGGACATTAAATGTCAAAAAATTTAGAAAACAGAAAATTCAAGTCAAGTCAGAGGTGTAGGAACAGCAACAAAAGGCTCAGATGCTGCTTAGGACTTACCTTAAAGCTTTTTATACAGAGACTAGAAGGGTTCTAATCTGACTACACTTTCTTTTATATCTGAGGTTTAGCATGAAAAACAATCAAAAACTGTCCCCTTGGCTGTTGTTTTTTTTTTTTTTTTTAACTTATGTGACAACTACTTTCTTCTTTTCTGAAAAGAAATACTTACAATTTGGTTTTTTTAAAATCTGAGTAGATATGCACTTTTTGAAAAGTCAGCACTAGGGTATACTGATGTTCAATGTAAGCTATAGTATTGGAAATTAATAAGTATTTTATCTTTGTGATGTTGGTTGGCCTGGGTACATCCACAAGAGCAGTTCACTCTAGGGGTGGGAGAATGAAGCCTATTTTCACAGTCATTTGTAGACTGGGACAGAACCTGTTCATGGGATGGGAGAAGGAAAGAAAAAGGAGAAAAGGCTTTCCATAAGAAATGGAAAAGATGCTTGAGGAGACAGGATGAGCAATACCTGTGCATATTGCAGGACCACAGGCCACATGCCCGGTGTACTTGCTGTGGTGTGCTGCCGTAACCACATACACATGTACTGTCTCATGGATTGCCCTTTCTCATAAGAAGTGGGCTTATTGCCTGTGTTGAATTTAATTACATAAGGAAGTATAAGCTAATTCCTAGATTCAGTCTAGAAGGTGGTGCTTTCTGATCTTGTTCCTAGTCTGAGAATCACAATAAAGTGCATGGTTCTGTATGCAGATATTTTAATGAGCCTTGAGAGTTTGCCATCTTGAGCTTAAGCCTTGCAACTGTTTTCATATGGAGACCCTCCAAGAACTTAGAGCCAAACCAGGGAGCCAGCCACAGTCTGTCTCATCTGGTCAGGAATATAAAACACCCACGTGTGGTGGCATATATTGCGATGTAGTCCGCACTGTACTTGTCAGCAGTGGTCTGGGCCAAGTCTGAAAATTATTCTTTTTGCAGCCAGGCTCAGCCTCCAAGAAGTGGCATACTAATCTTAGAAGCCTGCATTATACCACTGTAGCAGATCTTCCTGTGCACATAATCACAGACCTCTGTGAAAAATCATTTTAAGGGTATCATGGAATCATGGACAGCCTTTCAACTCATACATAGTTCTGTTCAGATAATGTGTATCTAGACTCTTTCTGTCAATGCCTCTCATATCTTCAATTTGCAAGACAAAGTATACAATTAGTGATTAATCAATCATTTCTCACATTACTGTTTTGATCAGCCAACACTGCAGTTTATAGACTGCAAATCATAGTTCACTTGGGAGAAGGATGACAGGGCTCCAGAAGCAGTACCAATCTCATAAATAATGAAACAAGAAACTTGTGTTGTCCTGTTGGAGATCCAAGAGGGTTGCTGGTGCAGAGAACTGGATGTTGTCTTCCTTAACTGAAATATCTATACATTTTTATAAGATTCTCAGAGAAAACTGAAGTGGATGAGTATTCTTCTCTTAAAGATGGCTAGGCATGCAACTTAAATGAGCCAGGGCAAAGGCCTGCAGCATGACTCTTCCTTATTCACACTGTTTGCCTTGTGAAAATCCAGCTCTACCTCAAGCATGGCTACCAAGAGCAATTAGGGCATAACTATAGCAGCATAAACTGGTTTCAGCTTTAGATTTTTGCAGTTCTGTGAGTTATTGGTAAAATGAGTTTATGTGTATCTTTTGGGTGTGTGACAATTGGCCACAGATGACTCTGTTTGCACATGGTGTTTGGATCAAATGCCCTCCACAACTCCCTTCCAACTTCAGTTCTGATGTGATTCTGTGGCTAACATACATTAATGATAGCAAGTCCTAACATAGTTATAAAACCTACAATTTTTTAAATTCAGAGCAGTGTAGTTACTGCCAAAACTGGTTGCTAAATTGGTGTCTGCAAGCGTTATTATTACCTGTATATATGGTATGTTGCTTCCACTACTCGGAGTAAGTTTTTAGGTAAGGGTAAGGCACTAATTGTACATAAATGTATGTGTGTATGAGTTACTATTTTGCATTCTTTGTGAGCAAATTGAAAAAAATCAGTAATTTGTAGAAGGCATTGTACATGTATTAATTTCTTTCCTATAATCCCCCTCTACTTCTGCCCAGCCAGTTGTTTTGGCAACAATAACCAGTGAAAATATAGAACCTCTAAGGTTAAAAAAAGAAAAGAAAAAAGAAAAAAAAAGACTGAAGTTGTTAATTGGAATTCCCTTAAGACATTCCTCTGAGAGAAGATCTGGCAGAAGTGAAAGATATTTTTACTTTTGTGCTTGTGGACAAAACCCACTGTTTTCTTTCGGAGTGCTTTCTAAGCCCTGCAGTTTTGTTGGGACAATAGAAATAACCTGAACTGACAGACGTTCCTATTGAAATTGTAATAAATCCTTAAAAAACATTACTAAGACAGCAACATCACTATTCTGTGTCCTTTGATGTATTTGTTAGGCACACCCATAAAAATTTTAATTGAATACAGGCCCTACCACCAAATGAGTTAAGTTGTAAAAGAAAACTTTCATTCTTTTCCAGAACCAGAAGCAATTATCCACAGCTCAAAGCATTTCAGCAGACATAATGAGGGTATGATGTTAACCAGTCAATTGGACTAATCTGAATGGCTGTCAGTACTCCCAGCAAAAGAGGCCTTATTATAGTTACAGTTATTGCACTGCTGCAGTTACAAGGTTGCTTAGAAAGCTGAACTCAATCTATCAGCATATTAGAGACTGAAATGCCAAATCATCAAACTGTAAGCCTTAATATACCATTTAGGAATGGTGGGGTGAGGAAGAGTCCTATGTGAAAACTTAGAGAGGATAGGATCTCCTTGACATAATTCTTCTCCATATTCTGAACCACTCATTCATGTGAGTGATGTGTGGGAAGTTCCTACATGTTTTTCATCTTTCTGGAAGTTTTCTTCAGCTTGGAACTTGCAAGAAACCCTTCTTGCATTGATTGTTCTCATTTAAATGAACTGACTAAAGAGGTAATATTTCATTATCATGGATATATATTTTTTAAAAAATTTAACTAATAAGAAAAGTGAAAGAGCTAGCATAAGTGTTGATACTACATTATAGGATCTTGAATCATAATAATCAGAGAACACAGAAGGTTATTTCATTATTGGTAAAGATGATCATATTTTTTTTCTCTCAAAACATGCCACTGAGTGTGCTTTTCATGCATGAAGAAGGTTCAACTATGCTTCATAGCAAGGCCATAATTAGACAAGACTATTTCATGCTACATTATACATCTGGAGGCTAGAAGTGGTGAGGATCAGGACCATAAAAGAAAAAGATATTTTGCTTAATATTGAGAGTTGGAATGAGGAAGAGTCTGGAGCTGGACTTTTGGTCAAATGAGCTCAATAAATGAACTAACAAGATCAATAATAGAAAGTCACTACAAAAAGGCAAAGCAGGAAGAGAAAGGCTTCTGGTCCAAATAAAAGGAACTGCAAGAAGCACTAGACAAAAACAGTAGTGTGAAGTGCTCTATTCACTGGAGTGCACTGACATATTTCTTTGGCATCCTCATGAAAGTATGGAAATAAAGGGAGCCACACTTCAAATGTAATAACGTCAAAGTTCTTGTCTAGAGTTATTTTCTTCCAATTCAAGAAGAGACTGAAAAGAAACCCTAAAGTTCTGCATTAAGATACAAAAGGACACAGAAAAATATGAGCATGTGACATAGCAGAGAAAGATGTATCTTTGAACTCTTATACAAGATGTCTGTTTTCACCAGAAAACCAAATCGGCCAAAGACAACGGGAAGCCTAGTAGAGGCACGATCTGATTTTGACTTTGCAGCTAGGCTTTTAGAGGTTTAATGTCTTTAGGACCAGCTATTGGATGAGCTTTCTTGCTGCCTTCCAGAAATCATTGACTTTAATCTCAAGTAATACACTAGGAACAGTAACAAAGATATCATATGATAATAAGGACCAAATATATAGTAAATAAATCTAGTATCTAGTGGATATTCAAGTGTAACAGCTTAGGATTCTTTTATACAGTACTCTATTCATAGGTAGATGTGAATGTACTTTAGCTGTACCTCAAGCCAGCTGTTAGCAAACCAACTCCAAACCCATAGTTATATTGCAAGAATTATGTCACGTGCCATTCAAAGTGATAACCCCGGATCAGATTACTAAGAGTTCTGTTTGGCCAATGACCAGTGTACTGTACATCAGCTTGTTTTGCCGCTTTGATGACAAGGTACCTTAGACTCTTTCATGTCAGTCCACTTGTACCCAACAATTAAACAAGAGTATTCTGGCTGTGAGATTGACTTTATCTCCTCAATAATACAGAATTTACTTAAAAATATTTTTTTTTCTATTCAGTGTTTACCTCTTGTAACTCTTTTAAGACCAAGAGTAACTCTGACTCTTCTGTTTTGTCTCTATTCCTGCTTCCTCTTCTGCTGCCAATCCTGTTCCTCTTCTGTTGCCTCTGGGCTTAGCAGTTCCTTCCTTGCTTTAGAATATAACCTCTAGCTCAGGTTGCTTTCATAGAATCCACAAGGTGAACATCTGTTAGTACAGCACCAAGAGGAAAAGAAATTGGAGAAAAGAAATCTCTGTAACTGTGAAAGTCTTTGTATATTTGGTACATATACATGTCGACATTTTACACAATCATGTTTAACTATATGGAATTAAAGAAAATTTTATGTATTTATATTTGTATTAAAATTTCAAAATATTTTTTCTATGACAATAGATATTCTCAGTATTTTTATGGGCTGCCTTCCACTAGCAGATGTTTCAGGTGTATCAAATTCTGTCCAAAAAGGGCACTTTTTGAGAATTTTTTTTTAGTGATTGCAACCTTAGCTTTTCATTTGAGCACAATAATTACAATTTGAATATTTAAACAGATCTACAACATTCTAAGATATTTCTTCCTCTACTAATTGTTGAAAGGCATGATTTTAGTTATACAGTGTCATGGGAAAAAAAAACTAAAACAAAACACATTCCTTGTCCTCACTGGAGAAAAGTAGCCTCTTTAATACTAGATTCATTTATGAAGGATTCTTATAATTTTATAGCCTTAGAGTTCACAGAAAAAAATTCTTTTTAAAAGGTCCAGCTCAATGTTCATTTTAATTTAGCTTTTCTATAATAGAATGTTTCTTACTAGAATGTTTACTGTTGGTGCATAGATAAATCATAAACAGGAATTCTAATTCTTTGGTAGTTATTCATATGAGTTCCATTACAGCCACATTGCAGGCAGTGATGCACTTCAAAGATTGTGCTGATGCTGACGTTATAAAGCAGAAGAACAAAGTTTAAATGGTCTGTAAATGTCAGCAGAATCCTGATAGTAAATTATGACCTTGTTATTGACTCCTGAGTATCTTTAGCTACATTTTATGCATTTCATATAATGAAAGTGTAATGTTTCTCAGATCACATAAACAAAAGAGTAGGATAGCTCCCCAAATAAATGAATTAAAGAGAATATCAGATACTTATCAGAAGCTGTGTGAATTTATTTGGAGAAGTGAAAGTCATTTTAGGAAAACAGTAATATCCAGTGAGTAGTATTGCAAGAAATACTAGCGTCTGTATCATTACAGGGATTAACTTATTTTTAATTTTTTTTTTTTTTTTTGGTGTAAGTGTTCAATACACAGAACCTTGAGATTCAGCATATTAAGATGTCACCATTCTTAAGCTAAAAATTTGAATTCTTGCCTTGCTTTTCATTTATATATTGAAGCTTTGTAGCTTTGAGGGGATACATTAATGTCCACTGCAGTGTCTGTGTCCATGAATGAGATTCCAAGGCAAACTGAATTCAATAATACAGAGTGGATTATGGATAACAGAACCAGAAGTTTGTGCTTGACATATAAGTGACCTTGTAATCCTCTCCTTAGAATTCTTCCCACCATTCCTCCCTCCTGCCACTCTCCTTTATTGTGTTTTAAAATTAGGTTAGAGGGACTTTGGGACAGAGACCATGCTGTCATTTACATCCCAAGGAAGAGCTTATTTTTTTTACTACACTGGAAATGTATCTATTGTCCAGATAATTTTTTGAGTTCCTGGCTTGAAATGTTAAAATTTCATATCATCCTCATTCACATTCCTTTCGTAAGCCTAAGTGGGATTCAAGAAAGTTATAGGTTTCATAGCAACTAAAATGATCTCCACTGGCTTCTTTCTTTTCTCAACATCACTCAAAAATTCCTGCCTTACCTATGGTTTCTTTCATACCATTTTACTTACTGTTGTAAATCTGGGTGTAGTCACAGCAATATTAATAGTTTTTTCTGGTTTGCCTAACCAATCCCAAAATTCATTCGTTCTTCTGTACAAAACTCATAGCTGTGCAAGTGAGCTTAGTAAGGCAGTTCTGGATTGTAACTGGTTCAGGATAAATGTCTTCATATGCTGATGCTCTTTTGTTTGGAACAAAAGGCCATTCTTTTTAAAAAGTTAGTCTGTTGGGAGAAGAATACAGCTACAAAGTGACGGAAAGCTGTTTGAATGTGTCACCAGTGAAGTCAGTGCACATCCAGGATAGGATTGAAGCTTTGAAATTCCTATTAAAATTTTTGAAGCGTTTGGAGTTTCTCCTTGGCAAATGTCGATGCCCTAGAAGAGTTCTTCCACTTTAAAAACAGTAGAATCATCAGGCACCTTTATTGTCCTTATCAAAAATAGCTACTGTCTTTTACTGATAAAAATGGCTTCTGATGAGTACACAATGCTGTAGTGCAGATATTCTGGGTAGCATTTTAGAGGCCATAAGAAATCTGTATATTAGAAATAAATAGCTCCTTCTAATACCAGGAAAATGCAAGTAATGCCTAAATTTCTTGAGTATGCTGCATCAGAAGTCAGCTAGGAACAAATAATAAATCAGTATTGATTGAAGCATGCAGGAAGGTCAGAGAATCAAAGTGCTGAGAATTTGACAAGTGTGCTCAATAAAAGAGGCAAATGCCATTTGACCATTTAAAACAACCACAGTCCTTGAACTATTCACTGGAAACTTAATCAGATTTTTAAAAAATGTCTTACAGAAGCATTTTTCAGGCCCTAATGAGCTATTGGCTTTCATCATTAATAACCAGTATAAGGATGCTCACATACTTTGCTTACAAAAACCTGTCCTGCTAATGAAGCAAGGTGCAAGCAGAGAACTAGTGAACTCTTCTCAAGGCATCTCCTGTCCTTGTTGAGTTCAAGCATCATGTGGGTGAGAAAAAGTTTTATAACATCTGAATTGGAAGACAAGATTTTAGCCAGAAAGTTTTGTACACTCTTATGAAACCTGGACCTACTGTTTCTATCCAGCTGCACTGTTCAGTGCATTCACACCAGACCAGATGTCTTCCAAGGTGGGAGACCAAGACCTATGCCCATCTCACTGCATCTACGTCTTTTCACAGGTTCTGGTCCAATGCTGTGTTCACCTCCCAAACCATGCAAAACCATTATCCTTTCTGTATTGAAGTACCTGCTGAAGATTCACTTTTATTGAGCTGTTTATCAGAGGCTGATCACCATAAATATAAAGATGCACAAGCAATATGTCATATAGAGAGATTTCTCAAAATATTTAGGTATGGTTCTTATGCAACATCAGTGATGACACTTGTTTAACTATAGGTTTTACTAGCAGCACCCGGTAAATACCTGTTGAGACTGGAAACAATTGTTCAGATAAGCGTAAGGAAATATGACTTGATGGTATTAATCATCTCTATATTGAATTACCCAGGAACACAAGCAGTTAGCACAGACCATCCCCTCTGGTTGCATATATCTCTAGGAGTTTGCATATAAGTACATTTACTCAGACAACTGCTCTGGAGCTTTCACACAGATTTGCAGTGGAATGCTCAGAGACAAGTCATATGTCTGAGCTCAAGATGCTGCACACACAGTTTGCGGCAAGAAAAGACAATTATCTTGTGCTTTATCTTCACTGAAGGGGAAAGACATAAAGCAGTCATAGGAGAGTTTAAGTTGAAAGGGATCTCTGGAGGTCATCTAGTCCAATCCCCTGCTGAAAGCAGATCTAATCAGATCAGGTTGTTCAGGGCCAGTCAAGCTTTTACCACCTCTGAGGACTGCCCGCCACAATGACTATAGACAACTAGTAGTTCATGAACATATTAATTTTTTTTCCCTTATGTCAGCTTAAATTTCTCACATTCTAGTCATATTCAAATGGGACTTCACAGATTTTATTGTGAACTATTGAATTAATAATTAGTTTCCGAGTTTTGATACTTTTATACCAGATTTTATACTACTGTAAGAGTTTCCATGTGACCAAGAGATTTACAGACTCAATATAAGACAAATTTTGCATCAGAGCTTTTAATCTAAATCTTTAAACCAAAGCTTTTATTCCTGAAATAGAGCTTGCACATCCTTGGCTTCAGTCCATTTTCTAACAAGCATGAGTTTGCTGATGGAAGAAAACTTCTAGTATTTCCCTGCACCTTTTAAAAACGCACCATGTCCAAATAAAATAGGAAAAGAAAAAAAAACCTTCAACAATTGGAACCTGGTTATTAGAGTAATCCAGGGTGTATTTTGTACTCATGTTTCTACCTAAACTAGAAGAAGAATATAATTTGCTCTTTTTTAACTTGGTGCATGTTCTGTTAGGCAGTTAAATGGTTCTGATGCTGATGAATCAATCAAATGAAACCCCTTTTGTTTCAGCTTTTTAATTATTACCTTTTTTTTTTATTTATGTTCACTGAAATGAAAACACAAGGAGCTGCAAAAGCTTTATGCCCTTGAGACACAAAAGGATCCTTGTGAAGAGGTAATATCTTTGGAATAGTGTATTCAATGTCAGCAATTCTGGGCTATGCTGAAACAATTCACCACTCTAGTCAGAAAGAAAATTAAAACCTCCCATGTGCTATAAAGCTGACCAGTGACATGTTCTTCTACATGGAAGATGCATGTGCTGGAGACAGTAGGACTCTTCTGTCAGTCACAGCAGATGGGAGCAGTGAAGTGATTTTATGAGATGTGAAAAGATGGACTGAAAGACTGAAATGGTAAAATATTTTTGCTTGTCATCAAGGGCAAGAGGATTTATTTCAAGGTTTTTAATCACTGCAGCAGGTTTAACAGTCCTGAATGCACAGCTATAAGAAGTAGCTGCAACAATAAAGAAGAACTTGATTGTCTCTCTTCTGAGGTAACTGTGTTGATCTGTAATTGCAGAGTACTGAAGGGGTCTGTCTCATTCAATATTAGCATATTAACGATAGATTATGGGCCCCCTCATGCCAAACTTCAAGCCTGCACGTTGCTTTTGTCTGCTCACAGCCATCTGATGGTTACAATGAACAAACACTCTCAACATCGTGCAAAGTATTGAATATTGATTGTCACTCTATAGACTAAGTCAACTGACCACAGTCTGTTTCTGAGTAGTGCTGCCCAGCTCTTCCAAGACTTCAGCCCCACGGTGAATTTTTATTATGCAGTAAGACTCAAGAGACCTGCCCATGACTTTTTTTCATTCCACCAATCAGAATGGAAATAGTCAAAAGCGGCAATTTCAAGATCTGAATGAAATTTTCATTACATTTTTATCCTTAGCTGCAAGACAGAATTGGACACTACTTCGTCCAATTTAAAATGGTTTTGATATCCATGGTTATAGTTTCTGCAACACCAAAGCTAAGGGAAAAAAAATCTTTTATGACTGCAAACTCAACATACTTGGGAAATCTCTGTGCAGTGAATTTACACTTGCAGACAATAGACTTATTTACGTTTCTTTCTTGAGACTCAAAACCAGCTTATGGTTCACACTTCCCCTGAATTTGAGGCAAAAATTGAAAACCAGTGACTTACAAATGCTTTCCTGCCCTGCCCTGCCTTGTCCTGCTGTGCCCTTCTTCAGTCAAATTATTAGGATTGATATATATATATTTTAAATTTCAATCAACAAAGGTTCTTTTTACCTTATTTTTCTTATATACTGGCTTACACAAAAACCTTAATTTCAGTATTACTTTGAAGTTATTACATAATCTCTTTCTTTCTCATCAAGTCTGTAAAAGTATGGAGTATTCTGCTTCTGTGCCTTTAGAAAAATCCTGTCTTGTAATTAAAGCTCCAGTCTAAATTGATGATGGTGACTAGAAATATGATATCCTACCCAACTTTTTATTAATAGTCTTAATTCCTCTCTTATTCTCAACAGTAGCTCTGCCATTCATGGTCTTCTTAATATCTGATGCCAATTTCATTAAAAAGGAATCCAATTGAAATGTACAAAATTCAGTTTCAAAATTTACTGTCCAGATTTTTTGCTCCAATGTGACCGCTATTTCTTGTACATGTTATCAAATTTCAAATGAAATATTTGGATCTGAAAAATAGTCTCTGGTTCGCAAAAGGGGAGGTGTGAAGGCAAGTAGCTCTTCCATCAACAGAGGGTGTTACATTGTGCCAGTTCCTGCTGATTTTCCTTTTTTGCCCACAGGCTAAGTATGAAAATTTTAATTTTGAGGTACAACAGAATTTTCTGTTAGACCACAATAGAAAAGCTTAAAATACTCAATTCCTATTGTATGTAAGAGAACTAACAATACTCTTATTGTAGACATCTCCAAAGATATGTGTGGGTCATAGTATTTGATGTCCTTGAAAATAATTGTCCTCTCTTTTCAGACTACACAAATTTTTTTTTAAAGAGACAATGTACACAGGTGAGAAGATAAAATACTGTCCAAATGTCAAAAGGTTATAAAGAAATTCCAAGGTTTAGAGATATGTTGTGGGAACTGGAGTAAGAAAGATAAGAAAAAAGGTAAAATCAGAGCAGAGAAGCGATACCAAAACAAGATTAGGAAAAGCAAAGAGCAAACACAAGTCTTGAATAGAAAGATGAACAGATGATCAGATTAAAATATTTAGTTGCCTGCTGCTATGAGAGTAATGTTATTTCACAATGGCTCGACAACACAGATTAGAGTTGCAGGTTGTCTAGTAAGAAATATGTTCCAAGAGTCCCAAGGATAATGTTCATGATGTGCACTTGGAATTTAAATGTTCATCATCAAAATTCCTTCTATGATTTTAGAAATCTGATCCAGAGGGCCTGTTGCAGTTGCAGTTCTCCAACTGATGTCCACTAAGTAAAAATCAGAACAGAAGCTGTAAACCATTTGTATCCAGCAAAGAAAAGATATGCCAATGATATTAAATTCCATTTCATATGGAGTGTTTTTACATCTGAAAAATATGTGGAATGTTTTTCCACGTGTTTTTCTTGTGGTTACTTTTGCATTAATGTATGTTTCTAACACTAAATTTCTATTAAGTGGACATAAAACATTCTCTCAGATATTATCTAAATTTTCCTTGCCATAAAGAGAAGATAGGATGCAAAAATTTTTGTTGTTTCAGAAGAACAACTTATTCTAAACAGTTTTGAAGAATCTTATACTCTCTTGAATATGTGGTTGCTAGTTAAACACCCTGGAATCAAAACTCTTGACCATGGTCTCATTCCCTTCCCCTTCCTCTTCCCCTCTTTAGAAATCTGTTTAAAAATTACATGTATATTTTTTGCTTTACAGCATTGGATCAGAATCATTCTGATACAGAACAGAAATATCTGAATTTGTAAAGACCTCTAAATGATGAAAAATCTATATGCAAATACGTATTGAAAAATTAACAGAAATATTTCATACAAAGCTGATTGACTTTTCTTTAAAACAATTTTGGCTCTGATACAAGGTAACAGGCACACCAAATGTATTAATTTGCTTATAAGAGCTGACTAGATTTATTCTGAACATTCTAGTAGAAAAGCAAACTAGATTTACATTTAGAACAACAATTATTTATGTTTGCACAAATAAGTTATGTGGTACCATATCTCAAAATAGAAACATAAGAAACTGTTTCTGAAGTCTTGAGCACATTTCATTTTAAATTTTATAATCTTAGTGTGGTATGTACTTTGTTACCTCTGGCCAATGATATATTTTTATTTGGAAACAGGTATAAAGCATGGAAAGAAAAAAATCATGAATGCGTACAAATAGGTAAATTGGTAATCATTTATGATGAGAAAGAATATACATATAAATTTCATAAAACTCAAGTCTACTTTTTAAAAATGGGAAGTTTATGGGAATGAGGCTATTAAATGTAGAATTAATGGAAAACCTGGAAAATGCAGAGAATTTAAGTGGGCTATTATGGATAACCTTAATTCTGACTTTCATGTGTTTCACACTCAGGAGATGCCCTGTCATATCTGTGGTGACATTTTCTTGGTTTTAAAAGCACCTATAATGCTTTACCATTCTGTATTAGTGAGTTTCTATGATGCACCTTTAATTACTCAAATATGGTTTTGACCTTTTTGGCTTTTTTGATAATGACTAGGTCTTGAAGCTTTCTTTAGTATGTTTTTGGCTTCTTAACCCCGCTGGAGAAAATATTTCTCTTTATAAATATACTAGACCTTTTAACTCACAGAATAAGTGATCCATCATGCTAGGGTATCTGATAACATAAAGCCTGCGCTGCTCCTCGTGTGCCTCTGCTGCCCTGGTGCTGCTTTGGGATCTTCCAAGTAACGAAGCAAATTTGCTCTTTGCATTTCAGCCTGGGTTTGTGGTCGCTCTGGCCACCTGCCCATACCACTCATGCAAACCCCAAAATTACTGAAGAAAAACACCAAACCCAGCCCAAACCACAGTCTATTTACTTTATTGCAACAACACAAAAGAGGAACGGAATCCTTTGCCATCTATAACAAATCCCCTGTCAACACTTGCAAGAAGACAATAGCTGTTAACTGTGAATCTCCCTGTAAAAGCCTTCCTGACAGTAACCTTTACCAGAAAGTTCAGGTAAGAGTGGATATAAATTATTAAGTAGCTATTATGCCATAGCCAGAATTAGGATGCTTCATAGAATTTTCTCTTGTACTCACTTCATCTTAAGATTGAAGCATTTTGAATGGGATGATTTTTCTGTGCAGTCTCTAACACAGCAGGGGCCTTTTCTGCGATTGTAATTGTGATAGTTATGAATCAGTACTAATAATCTTGACTAATATTTGCCTTCCTTAGGATTAGGTATCGTATAAATGGCATTTCATGGTCTGTTTTCAGAGTCTGATTTTCTATTTTTCATTCTGTGCCTTCTAATATACTTGAACTTCCCTTTTTATTTCAGTTGTTATTTTATAATTCCTAATATCCAGAACAGTGACAACAAAAGGAGTGGGAAAAAAAGTCATGCTGGAGTCTATTTTAAAGTCATAGAGCAAAATGTCTTTTGCAAGTCTTTACAAGTCATGCCTACAGTGCAAATAATGAGTAAGAAATGTATGACAAGAAATGTCTGATTACCACAAATCAAAACCAGATATACAGCTAGTAAATGACAGAGAGCACATTTTAATAGTGAGAGTTTTCATATTTTGTACGCTCTCAAGTTAGAATTTACATGAACCAAAATAGAAGTTATTTTATGTTTAAATATTTTTCAGCTGAACAAACTATTGTTTAGCGAAGGTTCATGATTCTCTGAACTTTTAGATGATGGGCTGTCTCTGCTTTTTAAGTTTTTGTAAATTTTAGTTTGTTTTAGTTTTTATTGGTTTTATTTTTGGTTGGGATTTTTTTTTTGATAGGAGATGACTATTAAGGTAAAATAGGGGCACTGTCAATTGATGACTCAGAAAAAAGCTTCTTTGCATCTTACTTTCATGTGAATGTACATGGAAAAAGCAAACTCAGCAAACTAGAATGATCATGTCCTAGAGTGCCTCATAATTAAAACAATGCAATTACTGTTTAAAAGCTGATTGTGGCAATTGCATATCATTTCCATTGCAGATCATCCCATCAACCATAAACTCTAATGTAGAGGTAAGTGAAGAAAAAACTCATTTGGAGTAGGTATTTGCTCTGTATGTCCAACAAGCACAATCAATTTCCATCGCCCTCAGGTCTTACAGATAATATCTGTTTTTGCAATTCAGTTGATAATTCATTAGTAAAACTATTTCTGATGAGAATTCAGGGACTCCCACTAGTCCTTTCATTCCTTTGGACTCTAGACTCCATCTGATCTACCTTAGCTGACCTTGATATATGTTGAGATGTCCTCAGTTTTCACTTCCCTCCTGGTAACTTTCTGTATAAAAACTTCACTTTAGCAAGAAACCCTTTGCAACAGACACCTATCAAAACACAGCACACATTTTTGGTTTAGGGGAGATGCCTTTCTTACTATGCATATTCTGTCTAGATAAACCATGAAGTTACATCAGTGTTGATATAACAATTATGATTCACATTTCTATAAGCAAGGACATTACTAAGGGAGTCACAGTGTGGTCATCTAGTATAATACATGATAATTTTTTTAGTGAGTCACAGAATTACAGAATACATTATTTAGGAGTACACTGTTCTTTATGGATTATACAGACAGGATCTTGTTTAATTCACAAAAAATCAAGAGATCATTCTGGATCATCTAATTTATTTCCTGAGTAGGTATTAATTTTTTTAAAAAAAGAAAAATTTCACTCAAAAGTAAAATGCTCATTCAAAAAAATTTCATTAATCAGAATAAATTAGTGTGAGTTTGTGCATTTTAAAAACAGAGTTAACATCTGTTAATTTTGAAAGAGAAGCAGGAAGAAGATAACAGAAAGAGTTACCACCTTGGCCATTTTTTGGCTTTGATTAATAATGTCTTTTAGTAAACGTAAGCCAAAGTCCTCAGATTTTTATTCCTTCCTTTTTAAATCCCAAAAGAATAAGATTAAATGCTTACAATTTTACCTTCTAAAACACATTGCTTAAAAAACTATTTCTTATTAGTTCCCCTAATGCCCACTTTTTCCCCAGAATCTGTCTAGTTATTTATGGAAGCCCATGAGCACTGCCCAGAAGTTTTACATGTCCATGCATGGTCCAGGTTGCAGAAACATGACCAGACTTGGGGCTTTGTCAGATAAGTCAAAGGAAACTTCAGAGACAGACAGGATCTTCTCAAAATTTGAATGACTGATTGCCTTTTCTAATGTAAAAGTAGTTGTAATCTTAAACACAAAGATGTAACCAAACCTTAACCACTCAGATCTAAATTTGCCAAAACTTCAAAGTATGGACCCTCACTCAGCAATCAATAAATAATCTGTATTCTTTCTCACTTTTATTCTCTTTTAGGACAGCTTGATAATTATTTTAAAGGGGTGTATTCAGTGTCTCATTCTGATGAAAGTTAAAAAGCACTGAAAAAACCCACAACAGTTCACTGACCATCCATTTCTTCAAAATCACTGTATAATAAACACATCAAACCATTACTATTTAAAATATGCAATGGGAATAAGGTCGATTTTTCCTGAGAAAATCATAAACATATACCTTTGCAAGAAAAACTGGATATGCATCTAATATATTCTCCTAAACGGAATATTTCGTGATGGGAAGTACCACTTTTGATGGTGGGTCTTCATGTGTCTGAAGATTATAATTTGGGAGATAAGGCTTGATAAACTGCAACAGGATACAAAACAACCATTTTTAACACTTTGGGTAAGAAAGAGAATATATTTAAGATACTACAGTTTGAATTTCACCAGAATTTTCTACTTGCTACAGACTCACTTCATTCTGTATTCTTTCTTAAGGTGCCTTTTCTCATACCTAATGAAAACCAAAAACTGGAGCCATTCCTGTCTCCACTCTCACTAACAAGCATGAGGGAAAACTGGCAAGATCCTGTCAGCCATCCCACAGACTAGCAAGGCAGCTGGGCCATGCAGATGTTGGGCACCAGACAGTTACCCACTTCCTTTGAAATTCTTGCTGCTGGAGGCTTTCCTTCCACTGAAATTGTTTTGCCGCATGCGCACATTTTTTTGGAAATTTTTTGACTGGTGTAGTAGTTATTGCCTGAAACCGCTTCACATCGTGACTGTGAGACTGACTTCTTCTCCCAAAATGTCACATCTGCCAAAATGTGTCTGTTCAAAATGTCAGGGAAATTCCTTTCAGACCTTCTCTGTAACTAGATACACTGGTAAACCTGCGAAGACAGGTATCTGATGCAAGGAGCTTTTTGAAGAACATCTATTGGTTCAAAGAGTACCAACTCCATCATTTAAAACAGTTTGTTGTTGTTTCTTCACCATTCTTTATTTAATTGTAAATACCTAGTGCTGTCACCTACTAAATACCAATAGTGTTTCAGATGACCATTACTTCACCTTGATTTTAATCACTTGACAAAGCTGTCTGAGCCTAGTTTTCTTCTGTCAAGACAATTTACACTGTTGTGTGCCAGATGAAAACATAATGAAAAATATCTAGCTTTCATATTTTATACTGCAAAAAACTGGGTGAAGTTCTCACTGATTTTCAATAAATGTTTCAATCATTTAAAATAAAGCAATTTTATAGAGCTTTTTTTCTGATTCAAATGATAGACTCATGAACAACTCAAGTTGGTAATGAGTAAGATAAATTGTCATCAAGATAGAGATCTCTTCATTTTGCTGACAGCATAGTGGAATTGTTCCCTTGATTGTTTTTCCACTGAAAACAAGAATGTTTGTTCATTATACATCTATTATCAAGAGAAAATTCCTCAAAAAAAAAAAGTCTTGTGTTTTACTTGTTTTGCTGTGTTTGTGAGAAGCAAACATAATTTCTCTTCTATTTTGTTTGCCACATGTGTCAGGGGCGGGAATTTAGATAAACTCATATATCAAGAAAATGGCTGGATTTTTGAAAAACTCATATATCAAGAAAATGGCTGGATTTAAGCTTTACCAAGTTTGAATATGATATTTCTACAGAGGATTGGGACAGTACTTTGGTCAACTTACAGTAGAAGTTTTTGAAACACAAATTGCTGCAATGTGAAAAGTGCAGAACCTGGGGGGTGGGGTGTCCTCTAAATTATGCTAGGAGCAGAAGTTGAACCAATGGACATCTGCTTTTTCCTACAATTGTCCTTCAAGCGCTAAGCTGATGGCCTGACATCAGGCAATAAAACAGAAGGAGACAGAGCTGAAGGAAAGAGAAGGAAGGAGATTCACAGAATCATCAGACTGACTTTATGACAAAGATGGTGAGTTTGTGCTTACAGCTGAGGTTATCAAAGGTGACCTAGAAAGGAAAAAAAATCCCAGACTTTTACAAGAGATCAATAGAAACACTGTAAGAAGCATAGGGATCAGCTGGAGGAGAAGCTGATGATCCTTGAGAGCAACTGAAATTGCAGAAGACAAAGGATGATGAGATTAAAGAAAACACTTGGTTGAAACCCAAAACCAAGAGATTGAGTTCCAACATTTGGTTGCAAAGAGTGCAAAGGATAGAATCTTGACTGAAGGTGGAAAGCAAAATACACCATTAGACATGGTTAAACATATAATTATCTAAATCTAAGCTAATTTTTGAGATTGGTCTTTGAATCAGTGAATAGAAAGAACCACCTGAAGAGGACAGCTTGATTTCCTTGTCTTATACAGGGGTTTTCAGATTTAATCCCCTTGCCACTGATCATATAGATGACCAGTTGAGGCTTGGATAATTGTCAACTATGTCTCTGATTTCTAATATCACGGAAAAACTCAAATGGAAGGTGCTCCAGGCAAGTGAGAATGATTTCTTTATTGTGTTCTCAGAAAAAGACCCCAAACCAACATGGTCCAAGAGCTGGAGTCACAAACAGAATGAGCTCTCTTTAGAAAGTGTGTTCTGTAAAAGAATTGATTTCTTTTCTGGACCTGGAGGGCAGATTTATACCCAAAATGTGCTACTGTGAAAGTGAATAACAGCTGAGTCTCCCTTAGAGAAACAATTCCTATCTGGTAAAGCTCAGGTTCCTGCAGAATGCTGAAAAAAAGATTGTTGCAGTGTTTACACTCTCACTGAAAAAAAAATTGTTGTGTCACTCTTGCAAGATTCTTCCACAGAACTGCAAGTTTAGGCTGGTACAAATATTCTAACCAGAGAATAGTTTTATCTGTCACAAGATGAGTGCTAAAACAATACAGAGAAGAGGAGGAGGTGAGAACATGTGATGGGAAAAACATGCCGACACCAAGGCCAGTGGAGAAGGAAGGGCAGGAGATGCTCCAGGTGTCAGAGCTGAGATTCCTCTGCAGCCCATGGTGAGACCATGGTGAAGCAGCTGTGCTCCTGCAGCCCCTGGGGATCCACGGGGGATGCAGATATCCACCCACAGCCCGTGGGGATCCACGGGGGATGCAGAGATCCACCCACAGCCCGTGGAGGAGGTGCCTATGCCAGAGCAGGTGGACGCCTGAAGGAGGCTGTGACCCAGTGGGAGACCCATGGAGAAAGAGGGAGCAGCCTGTCCTTGTAGAGTGACCCCATGTAAGTGTGACCCATGTCGCAGCAGCTTTGGGAGGACTGCCTGCCCATGGGAGGGACTCACATTTGCAGCAGGTGTGGTTTGGCTGCTGCCTATGAGAGTGGACCCATGCTGGAGAAGTTCATGGAGAACTGTTGCCTGTGGAAGGGACCCCATGGCCTCACAGGGGAAGGACTCCTCTCCCTGAGCAGCAGAAGACCTCAGGTGACAAATTGACCAAAACCCTCACACCCTGTCTCCCTGCGCTGTCAGTGGGAGGGAGGAGGGGCTGGGGGCAAAAAGGTGTTTTAAGGGCTTATTTACTTCTCATTATCCTCCTCTGAGTCTGTGAGTAATAAAGTCGCTTTACAACCTTAAGTTGAGCCTGTTTTGCCCTTGGAGTTTTTTCTCCTGGTCTTTATCTCAACTCATGAACCCTTCATTAGTTTTTTTCCTCTGCTCTGCCCAGCTGTGGCAGGGGAGAGTGAGCGAGCGACTCTCTTGGGTGCCTGGCATTGGGCCAGGGTCAAACCATGATGACAATGTATACAGAAATATACTCTTTGTTTCCAGCACCTTTCGTGTGCTTTGGTTTGTCTGTTTGTATGCCAGTCTCGCATGAACCAATATATTAATGCAATTGATAAATCAATCCCTCTAGACATTGGAATTCTTTAGGCACACTTTCCGGTATAGTTTGTGTTCAATTTATAGCAACCTGCCACTCTAGAAACAGTGCAATCAGAGTCCTATTTGATGGACTAATTTAACTAGAATTTTCTCTTTCTTTCTGCTTGTTTTCTTTTTACAGAGAGGAAGTCATCCTTGACAAAAATAAAAAGGAATGGACAGTCTGCATTTCCAAAGTTTGAATGCACTTTTTCAGTGATTAGTTTGATCACTCACTTAATAAAAACAATATGGCTAGCATTGTCCTAAGTCTGAAGGTGACCTTTCCAACATTTTAAATGAGAGAGATGATTTATGGTGATGCATCCCATCCTATTACACTTTGACACATATAAATGATGTGCTGAAATTCTATAATGCATTAATTTGCTCATGTTATCTGTAAATATTGCACTATTATACTTGCACTTCTATACTACCCTAATATACAATTTATTTAGAAACCAGCCTAACAGTAAAACAAACAATGAATGCCTAAATTCTTTGTTAAATAAAATAAATAAATGAAAAATAACATGGATAGATATAAATAAAATATTTGACTTTTGACTGGAAACTTTTATTTCTGTTAAGTATTTCACTGTGACAGAATTTTAGTAATTGGACTAAAATGTTGGACCTCAAATTCCTCACAGGTATTTACAAACATCAGGAAAAAAAAAAAAGTATCATGAAGTAACACTCTATTTCTTCTTTCCTTTCTTCCTTTCTTCCTCCATTTTCCAAATTATGAAATAAATACATCTGCTGCAGAGCTACAGGACCACTGCATGGCTGAGGTTGGAAGGCATCTTTGAAGGTCATCTTTTCAACCCCCTGCCTAAGCTGTCCACTTAGAGCTGGCTGCCCAGGACTCTAGTCAGATAGTTTTTTAATGTCCCCATGGATGAAGACTCCACAACCTTCATGGCCAATCTGTGCTAGGGCTTAGCACAGTAAAACTTGAGGTTTATAAATGTACAGATACTGTATATATTGTGAGGAGAAATTTACACGGATCAGCATAGTTAGATTTCATTGCCACATTTTTGAAAATCTGATTTCATCTGTCCTTTAGCAGAAAGAATATCCCTGGTTTGTTGGTTTTTGTTTTTTGTTTTTTGTTTTTTTTTCCCCCCCTCAATGTGTGCATTTTCTGTGACTCACAAAATTTAGCTGCAATTTTTCTGTGAAAAAAAATACTGAATATTTCCACCTTCCTCTTGGTTCCTGAAGTCTCCCTGTATATTTTTTAGCTGAATAGCCCCAGTGTTACCTTATGGTGTTGGAATTTATGAATGCATAAGATGTCTCCTGTCTGCTTCTTTAGTGAGTAAAGGGGGTGACAAGATTGCCTGGGATGTTTTCTGTAGGCTCAGAACTGTTGCAGCTGTAGGGACACAGTGATTTAAATTACAAAGGTCTTCAGTCACTTGGTTCAGAGGACGAGGTAAGACGTTTTCTGTGATGGAATACTGGGTTGTTTTTCTGTGATTTTCTTTTTGCTGTTGCAGTTATTGCTGTATGGTTGCGTGTGGGTTCTGGAAAGTGTTTCCTCCCCCTTTAACATGACAGGGACCTGCAGATATTTTTCCTTCTTTGCCACATGGGGTATGGGTTGCCTGCTAGGATCATCTAGGCATAACTCAATTCATTAGTCCCCTGCTAATGTAACTAATGTTGTATTTCAAGTGGCAGCCTGTGCTGAAAGACTTTATATAACACTGAAAATTATCTTCCACCTTAACAATTAACATATGTACCACATAACTTCTCAATTTTTATATACACCCTACCTCTGTAGTTTTTATCCACTCTCATATTGCTGTTCACAAAATCCCCGAAGTTCCAATATCTTGAAGAAAGAGTTGTATGTTATAGTGAAGTATTTTTAAAAGCTTATTTACAGATACGATGGGGTGCTTTTTCCCATCAGAGATGCTGTTTTCTCTCTGAAATACTGAATTAGTTGCATTATTCTGTCCTTGCTCTACATGATTTTGATTTCTTTTACTCAGAAGAAGGGATTTTTTTTGGATTTAGTTTTAAAGGGATATTTCAGAATCTGTCTGACAATTGCACGTGAGTCTGTATATACAGTTTGTCCAGTACAGTCATTTGTTGCAAATATATAAGAAAGCTGTTCATACAAATATTACAGTATATATCATCAAGTAGCAGAAGTCTTAAATTGTATTTAGCAATGGAGATGCTACAGATTGAATATGGATTCCTGAAGTGTTTTCTGCCTTATAAAGACACCCTCTCCCCACAGCAAGAAAAAAAAAAAGAAAGGCAATTAACATTTAGTAAGCTTGTGAGTCGGTTGTGTTTCAACTGTAAAAAAAGAATGCATTTTGGATAAAATCCCTTTCTGATAATGTCCTAGAAACTAGTTTATTGGCATTGTGAGAAACAATGTATGTTGCTGCTTTTTATTCAAAATGGTTATACATACATTGCTGAACTCCAATGTTTTCTTTTCCTTTTTTTTTATGTGAAAGCTTTGCAGACTGAGACACTCTAAGCTTCCAATGTGACTTAAAATGGGACTAAGGGAAATTTCATTCCAGTTTCATCATTAGCCTAATAAGCAATCTTAAATATCTTCCTTTCTCTGCGTTTCAGTTTATATCTCTATCTGATTAAAACTATGAGAGTTCTTTTGTTTATAGTGTTCTTTGAGATCTCTGCAAAATAAAAACTTGGTCAGAGAATGAATGTTATTTTGACATTTATTTTGTTCTAGGTTGTGCCCCTCCATCAAAGATTGGTTGAATCCCTTCATGTAGCAGGCAGTGCGTATTGAATAGTAATATTAAGTTCCATTCTTTTCTTTTGCTTGCCTGTTGAAGTATATTCATCACTTTTCGTTTTTCCTTTGAATTACAAGAATTAGAGAAAAGCAGTGCTATTGTATACAATATTGTGACTATGGTGTCTTTTGTGGTATCCTTCAAGGTATACATATATTAAGACAATTTTATGTCAGATCTGGCTGTGAAGGTTAATTTATTTTACTGAAGTCCAGGTGTCTACAGCAAAGATATCTACACTGAGTTATTTTCCTAAATGGCTCTTTTTTCCAGTCAGGAGAAAAAAAGACTTTAAAGGCATGAATCATTTGAGCTGTTTGAAATGTCACCTTGAGGATGAGAAGAACTGTGCTCTGGGCATGCCCATTTTTTTCCATGGATGGAAAAGGGACTGACTAGTCCTAGCATCTGCACTAAATCAGATGAATCCCTTTTTGTGTGAAGAGCAACAAAGTTTGTTAAGTGTCTAGAGAGTAAGTCCTATGAGGAACAGCTGAAGGAGCTGGGGTTGTTCAGCCTGGAGAAAAGGAGGTTCAGGGATGACCTTATTGCTCTCTACAGCTCTCTGAAAGGAGAGTGTAGGCTGGTGGGTTTTGGTCTCTTCTCCAAGGCATCAAGACAAAAGGAAATGGCCTTAAGTGGCTCTGTGGGAGGTTCAGGTTGGTAAAGAGGAAGAATTTCTTTACTGAAAGGATGGTCAGGCATTGGAATGGACTACCCAGGGTGGTGGTGTAGTCACCATCCCTGGAGGTGTTCAAGAAATGACTGAACTCAGTGCCTATGGACTAGTTCATAGGTGGTCAAAGGCTGGAATTAATGCCCATAAAGATCTTTTTCAACTTAAACGTTTCTGTGGTTCTGTGAAGCACGCAGCATCACTGATCTGTAAAGTACAATATCCAGAGGAGGCTCAGCAATACATTTAATCTGAGGGTCACAGTCCCTGTGAAATATTAAGATATTGTTATGCAATTAAAACTGTTAAAAATAAAAATAAAATAATATTAAAATAATAAAATAAAAATAACTACATTGATAAAAATAATAACTAGTTAAAATGAACCAGTTATAGAACCATTTAGTCAGCTGTATCCTACATCTGGCTTCAAATGTTTCTGTTCTACAGTGAAACATTCCGACTGCTGAAATGTCACAGTGAAGAAACATAGTAAACAACAGCCAATCACTTCACTTTTGATTTTGGGACATTTTGTATAGCATCTAATAGAAAAATTAGGACAGGAGAAAGAATGGAAAATATTAGTATTCCGCTTACCATTCTTCTGTGGCTGAAGAGTTCTTCCCTTTTTTATTGATTCTGCTTCTTTGAAGGGAAGATGAAGCTGAAGAAGCTGTAATGGGAAGTGCCCCGGTTACATCAAGAATCTGTCAGAAGTTCATCTGCTAATCATGTTGCTTAGAGCTGCAGCCTGCCTGTCTATAGTCTCCTCCCTTGGGAACTTTTTGCCTTTCTAGTCTGTAGGTTGTTGTGGTTTACAGGTAATTTCCAGATTCAGTTCAAAGAGCAAGTTAAGGTACAGACAAGTCTGAAATGGCATAAATCTAGCTACTGCAGAGATTAGCTGGAGGTATCTTCAGGTGTTCTTGTCATGTTTCCACTGAAATGACCAACAGTGAGCCAAGTTTTACTACCAAATAGAATGAAGCAGAAAGGTTTATTTCATTGACTAGTGGAAAATTGGTAGAAATTATTTATTCTGCAACTTCAATAAATGCTCTCTTCCCTTATTTATGGCTAACACTCAAGATAACACAAAATTCAGATCTCAAGCTTCATTTCTGTACACACCAGTCCTTTTAAAATCGCAGACAAATTGTCCCTCTGTATGTTTATAAAAAGGCCTTGTTTGTGACATAACGGCTCTCAGCTTTCAACTTCATCTAAAGTAAGAATATACAGTTGGCTTTGGCGGAAGCAAATATCAGATAACAGAAAATAATACCTTTGGAAGAAAGCAAGAGAACATTTCTCTATCAGTTTTAAAGTGAGGAGAAAGCTGGAAAAATTATTGTCAACAGATTAATGAAATTTTATCTATGACAATATTTTTATAGCTTAATTACATTGCCAGTTTACTATAGCTGATATATATATATAAATATGCACACGTATATATATACATATATATGCTTGGAAATCCATATGCACAGTGCTGTAATCCATTATTTGTCACATAGGTCATGTGCTATACAAAGCAGAGCTCAATATTTCCTCTTCCCTCTTCTATATTAATAAAGCTCCCATTTCCTATTGTTTTCTATTTTCTTTCTAAAGGATTTGACTTTTTTTTTTTATTAATGAGCCTGAAATTGAAGTTCTACCAGTCTTGCTTGTATATCATTGCGTAGATGAATGTCTATATTTTTGTTAGCGTATTTATGAAGTGTTGATTCTGATGCTCATTTCAGTGATTAATCATTTGGTGATCTAGGTCTAAACAAACACACTCCTTGCCTGTAAGAGCAAATTTTCTGTCTGCCTCCCAACAAGAAAAAAGGAGTCACTCACATAAAACTATTGCTTATGTTTTCCAAACTAATCTGAAATACAGGAAGCTTTCAACACAATGATTAGCAAAAGAGGTTACCCTGTAAGGGGGAAAAATAAATCACTGAAACTGATTGCTCCATGCAATGCATCCTTTAAAAGAGATCATTCTAAGCTGGAGATTATGCTGTTATCATATCAAGCACTTGAGAGTCCTCAGGTAGAAAACTTTGGGAACAATTACTCGCTGATTTATAGAGAGGATAATAATGTCTTTCAGAAGATGCAGCAAAAGTGTTATTGAGTCTCAAGAATCTAAGTTTCCATTAAAAAATAAGGGGCTTCCAGTTATCCTCATTAGAATGCAGAAAAGGTATAGGTAACAAACTGAAAAATTTCAGAACCATGGCTCAGGATGATAAGATTAATATGGAAAGGCTTTCTTAGTTCTCTGAAATTAAATTTTGCATGAATCTAGAAGATGCAATCTAGAAAATTTGAAGTAAATATATGGTTCTGGGAAAAGTAGTTCATAAAAAAGAAATAAAAGTAAAATAAAGTATAAAAAATGTACTTAGGATAGTAGTGAATAACAATAGGTGCTGAACATCTGTCAAGAGGATGGAACTAAGGGTGTTCAGGGAAAATATACCGCCTTGAATAAGTTTTCTCTATGCAGGTAATCATTAACATTAAAATCCAAAAAACCAAAAAATACACCCCATAAAAACGCTCCCAACCTATTGCAGCATCAACAAAAAGGTAGAATATAGCACTCTTAGGTAGGTGTTTTATTCCCAGCTGTGTTTAAATTGTATTTTTTCCTAAGGCTTTTCCATGCCCACACAAATCATTCTCCAGCTACATCCTTCTCCAATTGTATGTGTGGTTTTCACACAAAAACCTGCAGAAGCAAGTGAAATTTGACCTTTTGTTCCATGTTCCTCTCAGACCCAAAGCACGTGGGGGAATTTGTTCCTAACCAAACTTGAAAACATGTCTCTGACTTAAAAATGAAACAAAACAACAGTGAAAAACAATCTCTTCTCGGCTTTTAATTTAACAGCCCCTCCACCAAAGCAACAGGATAATATTATCAAAACTTAATTTTATAATTAACATTTCTATTGTTATAATTAACATTTATATAAAGCCCACAAAAAAGGAAAAAATATCAAGATTTGTTTTACATATATAACTTTCAATACTGACCTTTAGATAACAGAACTAACTATGCTGAGCATTTTCTTTTGATATAACTGTGTTTGTTCTCTGGATGTTTTGCTGTTTAAAGTACAGATACTTCAAATCTCTTCTAGAGTGCAGCATGCTGATTTTGTAAATGTGGCAGATAAGTTTAAATCCTGCAGAAGGTAGGTTTTTAATTAGATGAACATGGGTATTTTGACCATGCCTAGTGGTTGTTATAGCATGAATTAAGAAATCTATATGTGGATGAAACACTTCTCTCTTTTAGAAGTTATACCATGGGCATACCAAATAAAGTCTGGGGGAACTTTTTTCAGCAATGCAAATGAATTATTCATGAAGCCATTTGATTGTTCTAGGAATATTTGGAATATAGCATTCCAAGGGACTAGGTGGTTGGTATAGCTAAACAATCCCATATTTTTGTTTGTCTGACTGACAGGTTGAGTTTATGACCTTGGGTGTCATTTTTCTTCATCATAATTCACAGAAGTGGCCTCAACCCACATCGTTAATTTTATTCAAAATAAGCTGTAGCTTGGAATCAGTCATTTTGTGCAGCTAATCAGGACCCTCAGAGGAAGGAAAGGATAAGCTTGATTAAGATTGCAGATTGAATTTGAGACATTTTATCTTCATTTCCTCCCTCTGTGACTTCTGGTATTTCTGTCACAACCTTCTACAAAAATCTTGACAATTCTATGTAGTTAGATTGCAATTATTTTGGTCAATATTTGCTGCTTCT
>WBMY01011897.1:239483-266239 GCA_013397315.1 Donacobius atricapilla | reverse complement strand
CTTTTTTTTTTTTTTTTTTTTTTTGCATTTAGACTCTAACACAATAGGATCTGTGTGTGGTTGTTCTGTTTTTGTTGCTTGGGTTTTTTAAAAAATTAAAATACTTACATGGTATCAATCCTATTCCACATTTGCACATTTATCACTGGCCAAATCTTAACTCAGCAATCTCCCATAGTTCATAGCTTATTTTATTTTTCATAACTGAACTAAAACCTGATTTCTTCTCACAGCTGGAGATTATTACTGTTCTCCCTGCTGTATAAAGGCTCCAAAGATCCAAAGCTATCCCATGGGAAAAATTGCACTAAAGTAGAAAAAAAAATCATAGTTCCCCCAATTAAGGAAACCTCAGGGCACCAATAAGCTATACAGATTTTGAGGGATGTAATGTCAATAACCTTATCCCTACTTCCGAGGATGGACGAGGCACATCCCCATTCAACTTGTTACCAGAGCCAGGAAGGGATGCCATGGGAGTGAGAGCAATTAGAGAAATGTAAGCTATTAGATTCAGTATTTGAGGGAAAGCAATTTAATTTTGGAGCCATCTCTCTGTTGGAGGTAACTGTTGCTGTAGGGAGCCCAGCTGCAGGAAAGAGGTTTTATACTGGGTTGTGGCATACCCACTAAACTGAGCTTTTGTGTTTGCACTGGCTGTGGTACAGGGAATGTAGCAGCTATTTCCATAACAGCACAGCTTATTCCTGGCAGATATTGAATAAACTGTGACTTCTGCCAGAGCTTGTTCCTGTGGAATTCAATTTAGACCCCATCATGAGTGTGAGCAGGTGATTTGGCTGACTCTTCCTGTGGAGATTAACTAGTTACATTATAGTGCCTGGATACTTCCAATGGGATCAATCAGGATATGTTAATTGCACCAAGATAATTTTAAAGTGGTGTAATGGGAAATTTGTTAACTTGGGAGAAATGCTATATTTTTAACAGTAAGGGGTATTGTTATTATTATTCTTTTGAACAGGTGGTCTAACAGCATGGAAGGAACCATGCCGCTGACAACAGAGAAAAGAGAAGGATGCAGAGAAACGAACCAGCAGGAAGTTCAGAGTTTGTTTGGATAATTTGAAAAACTTATTAGTAGATGGTTCATCTGCACCAAGAAATACAGTATGCTCAAATTGAAGGGGTTGCAGCAGGACTTTATATTGCTTTCTCAATTGCTTTACATCTTTAACTTCAGAAAGCTCTAACAGAGGAGAAAACCCTGGATGTGACATTTTTAAAGTTGTGGATGTGACAAATTATAAGATGTAAAAACTGTTCATTTAAAAGAAAAAGAGAAAAAAAGTTAATTATAATAGTCAGGAACTGCTGGTGATGCTCTTGTTATGTCTGATCCTATCTTCTTAAAACTGAGAACTGACTAAAGAAGATAAAACCCAATATCAAAGTTAATTTGTTCATCTGATGCTGACTGTTATGAGCACTTAGTTACCCAGAGAAAGGCAACCTTCAGCCAGGGCCACTGCAGCAACTTCCATTGATAAAGGTAAAACAAGATTCAGGAAGAATGAATTGTTGAATGCAACCTCTTTTAGAAGGTGAAAATTGCTTATGGTAAGAAGTGAGGGAGAAAAGATGAGAAAAGGTGCTTAGGAAGCGGAGAATAAGAAGCTTTTGCAAATGAAATAGAGAGGAATTCCAAAATTAGGTCAGTATTGGAAAATATTAGATGCTCCACAATAAACTGGGGCTTAGCAGTGTGTTTGTTTCTGTGGTGGGTTACATCCAGAGGGAATTGCAGCTCCTGCAAAGAGCAGAGAGAACTGAATGCTTACTAGGGCTAACTTCTGGGCTAGTGTTACAACTGCTAGGAGAAGGACAACAGGGAATCTCTTCCAACCTCAGTCCCTTCTTTTCCTACCTGTATCATAAAGGGCAGATGCTCCCTCCCTGCTGTCTTGTAGAAAACTTATTCTCCAAGTTCTGGGAGTATTTCTGACTGTAAACCATGGTTGGAGGTACCAGCTGCTTCCCCTCATATGTGAATTAAGTGCTTCGGGAAAAAGCTTAAGATAAGCTCTCTCCATTACATTTTTTTTTTTCATTAGCCAGCTCAGAGAGACCTTTTTTTTCAGCAGCCTTAGTATTGCAAATCCGGGGTTGAAGTGATCAACTCTCTCCATATGTGGTATATTGACCTTGAGTACCCCTGTTCCAGGATCATGAGTTCCACTTTGGCACCTAGCAGTTAGCTGACACAAGGCAGGGTAATGTGGTGCCAAATACTTGCACAAGTTTTCTTACAAGAAAGTTATATATGGGGAAGGTTGGAGTTGGAGGGGGGAGACTAGCAGTTTTGAGACACGAAAGGAGTGAGATTGCTGCTGCTGTTCAGTTTCCTGCTTCATGCCACAATCGTGGGCATGGGCTACTGCTCTGTGCCATATCTTTCTGCTAGTTCAGCCACTGAACAAGCAATAAAGCAAGAAACCATGTGTCGCGACAACAGACAGTTGAGTGTATGGCTCAGAAAACAGAATAAATAGCACAAATTTTAGAATAAATTTGGTAAATTCAGGAAGTAAATTAAAAAACAAAAAATATTGCTGTCTGACTTACCAATTTTTCACACATCAAAATAAATGGTAATTGCACAGTTGATGTTATCAACACAAATAATAATATTATATAACCCTTAAGTCCATGCTGGATCATAAGAATTTCTGGAGACTTGTTTTAAATGCAGGATAACAAGTTTATACAACTAGATCAATAACTAGTTTATTTATATTTCTGTCATTGCCTATTGTCTAGGTTGGCTATTTTTTTTGTAGGGATGCAGCACAATATGGCGCAGTAATGTGACAGTATGCAAAGTGATTGGAAAGGGTAAGGGTATTTTTTTTCTTCACATAAACTATTTGCCTTTAGAGGGACAAGTAGGGCTGAGTCAAGGAGGAGATACAGAGTGGGCTGGGGCCAAGCAAGTGACAAATATGTCCTGCATTATGAATGCAATGTGTGCATGGCAGAGCTGGTCATTAATCACTGGAAATAGGGAGGGACACTTCTAACAGAGGATTTTTATTTATTATCTTTATTCAACTTATAGAATATTTATCTTATGAGGGGGTAGTCACAACTGAGACTAATAACTCTCATTTATATGAAGGTATGGTAAAATGTCTATTGACAAGATTATTGAACTGTCCTATAAAACATCTTTTAATAATAAAAAAATATTAGAGATTGTTATGACAACCTTAAAAACATGCACTGATTAAATGGGGTCATAGAAAAAGTGAAAACAGATCAGAATTTATGAGTAAATCAGTGGTCTCATCTGTACTGTTGTCCATATTTATTGGTGTTAATATGTTTGGGGTGTTTACTGTAACACAATATATTTCATCCTTCATGGAGATCTGTGAAAGTTATTCCTCCTCATCACTTCTGCAATTTATTCTGAAGAACTACCAGTTCATAGATGTCAGAATCTGTCCATTATCAGAATGAAAGTTTTGGTTTTTGAAATAATTCAATGCACACTGAGATATTTTTGGGGCATTTATTTATAATTATCTCAGTTACTGTTCCTCTAGGGATCCTGTTCCTACCTCTGTGGTAAATCCTAATGTTGTCTTCACTCCAATGAGTGATTTAACTCCTCCTTCAGGATTACGTGGCAGAATCTTACAACCTGGAAAGCACTGCTTTCCTAATATTTTATTAGAGATAATGATATTAAACATTGTGCCAGAATATTAAACATGAAGATCCTTTAGCCTGGAGAAAAGGAGGCTAAGGGAAGGACTTGTTGCTCTTGACAACTCCCTGAAAGGACGGTGTAGCCAGGTGAGGTTCAGTTTCTTCTCGCAGTCAACTTACAACAGGACAAGAGGAAATGGCCTCACACTCTGCCAGGGGAGATTCAGGGTGGTAATCAGGAAGAATTTCTTCACTGAAAGAATGGTTAGGCATTGGAAAGGACTGTTCAGAGAGGTGGTGGATTCACTGTCCCTGGAATTGTTCAAGAAATGACTGGACATGGCACTAAGTGCTATGGCTTAGCTGACAAGTTGGTGTCCAGTCAAAGATTAGATTCAATGAACTTGGAGGTCTTTTCTAATGTTGATGATTCTATGATTCTATTTTATTCTGTGGTTCTGTGAAGCACCTGGTTTATTTTATTCTTCATAGGCATTAATCCGATGAAATGTAAAACAGTACATAACAACAAAAATATATATCTAGAAGGGCACAGCAGTGAATGATCTTATCTAATGTGTGGAAATTGACCTTATCAAACATGTTAAGCATTCTTCCATTATTCTAGGAGGCTCTTCTGCATTCGTTTTGCAGTCATTTAACATTTTATTTTGCTATGATTCTGTGGTTGTCACTGTCATGACCTATGAGGGTTCCTTGATTGGCAGGTATATGAAGATTGAGACTGGGTTTCTCAGGGTTCCTCAATACACAAGGACACAGAAGTCTGTGCTTCTGAAAATGTCTTTATTACAAGTACAAAGCTACTGTTATTAAAACCAAATACATCATATATATATGTCTCGGCAAAATTACTACCAGGAGAGCAAATTAATTTATATATATGTGTATATATACAGTATGTTACTAGAGTAGCGCCATTACTGAGTTCCAACTATGGAAGTAAATGTACACTTAGGAACACTTGCCTATATATGTGCACCCCATAAATGTATCATACAAGATGTTACTGGTACAGCACTCACCGAGTTCTTCCAGCTGTTTGAAGGAAAAATTGTCACTTTAGTGATTATGCCTGTCCTGGCGTCATGGAGCACAGAGTCAGGCAGGCATCTCCAGCAAGACTGGTCTGTCCAGGAGACCTCATGCAGGTCAAGTAATGGAAAAAATGTGCAGAGAAACTCTCTTTGAGTAGGCAGCAATTTACTTTTTGTACTTTTTACTGTAGATACGTAAGTGGATGCACATCAACAGTTACTGGAATAATTATTGCTGCTTCCTGTTTTCCTGGGAGATAGTTCATTATCACAGTTTCTTTGTCATGGACTCATCAAAGTTTCTTTGTTCTGCCAGCTACTCTCCATCACAGAGGTTTTGGATGAGTTTATCAGAGATGTCTTGGGACTCCAGCTAAAGATATATCCTTTTTTGTCAGCATGTTTACCAGGTCACCATTGTGGTAGCTGTTATGAGGTGTATGAGTAAAATTATTCAAATTTTTAAGCATCAATTTTATTCTTTAGTGTGACATTTAATTCTTTGTAGTTTTCAACAAATGTGAAAGTAGTAAAATAGTGTTTCTGACACCTTAGAAATATAACCGTGTACTCAGTTTTATGACATTTGCTTTTATATATTTCTCTATTGTAATTCCAGTTCCAGCCTGCAGGGACATCCATCTTTTCTTGTTCAGCTAACCAGCCATATAATACTCTGAATACTTTAAAGACCAATCTTGGGGAAAGCCCTCCTTCAGTGCTGAGGATTCTATCTATGTGCAGTTGTGAAGGAAACATTGTGAGGCAGCATAGAAAGCAGGATGGGTAAAATAAAGGTTTGTCCAGCAACAGCACAAGTGATTACCACCTAATTCTTCGTAACCTTATGTGTTGGTGGTCCTACTCTCTTTGAATGAGGGTATTAGGTGTGGGATCTCTCATTATTCAGAAAACATAATCTCCTTAAAACTAAGTAAAATACTGGAGTGAGAAAATGTATTGAAAGGGAGTGAAGACATCCAGTTTCAGTGCATACTAGGAAACTCCTACAGCAGTAAGGNTATATATAATCTCCATGTGCCCTTATGGTGGACTTTTACCAAAGGGAGAGGGAATTTCATCAAGGAGACAAAAAAAAGTCAGTATCAAGTATTAATCCCATTTACTCTCCCAGTATTCAGTCTCTTTTTTCTCTTTTGCCTTTCTAATTCTCACTGCATCTGTTCCCTGCCTTCATTGTCAGTGTCTACAAACCAAGGTAGGAAGTTCCAGTGCTATAACAATATTGAGAGTTTTTCTCCCAGAAGACACAGTCCTGGACACCTAATGTTGCTGCCTAATGCTTCAGTCACCTGAGGAACAAAAATAAGGAGGATATATCAAGTTTTCTCTGGTACTGAGATGACAGGATCTAAGCCTTTCTTCAGCTCTTCTTGGTGACGTTGTGAGCTTGAACCTCAGCCAACCAAAAGACAAATATTCCTGGAAGTGACAAGGAATGAATGTCAATAAACATGACAAAATCACATTGGCAATGCTTTATGCTGTATCATGAACATTTTATTTCTTCCTTCCTGCTAAGAATAATACTTATTATAACCACAAGGCAATTATAGCTTTGTCTCCAGAGTGTCCTGATCAATGTCTTTGTTTGTAGTATATAGCAATCAGTGTCATACCTACTATAGAAAGGTAAAAATCTCAAAAGTAGCAAATTTTCTACAATGTAGAAGTAAAGGTATTGATTGTAGGTACCTGGTCTTTGGCTCAAATTGTGGCTGCAAAGTGTCAAGTTACCATTTTTCATGCGCTTTTCTCATCCCTGCTACATCTTCCTGCATGCATCCAAATATTCACACAGAGAAAAAGCAATAGAGCAAAAAAGCTTTCCAGAAAGAATAATGGGAAGAGTGAAAAATATCAGTCCTTTTCCAGTCTACATTATTTAGCAGTTAAGTTATAAGCTCTTCTCTTCTCTTCTTCTCTTTTCTTTTTAAAAAGAGTTAAATATTTAAGTAGACTTTGGATTATGGAAAAAAAACCTACCAACCAACAACAAGAGTAAAACCAAAAAACTCAATGCAGCATAAAATGAAAAGGAAAACAACTGAACTGGTAAATGGAATAGATGAAAATGAATAGATCAAAACCCGTCTCTTAATCCTATCCTGCCAATTATAGGCCTCAGCTGAGAAGAAACTCCACTGACATTTTCAGAGTTTTAAAATGGGGAGTATTAGAGATTGCATGCAGGAACGGACTAGTAACAAAAGCTTCAAACATGATTCTGTGGATTTATTTTAAAAAAACCTCTCCAAACTCCAAGTTCACAAACGTCTGCTTTAGAAGTCCTCCTATATTTGTGTAATAGCAACAAGTATTAATATGATAAAGGGATTGCTAATCATCAAGTAGCTGAAGTGACTGCAAGTGTTGAAATGCTCCATTCACACAGAATTCTAAAGAAATACTAGCAATATTCTGAAAAAAAGGTTCAATCTGCAGATATATGGTACTTGCATTGGACTATGTGTCTTTTGCACAACAGTGTGGCACAATTAGCCAGATTGCAAAGCAAAGTCAGATACATGACACACTACAGCAACCAAGTTCTCTCGATTCTTACCGGTCCTTCAGCTGACTATTTGTATAAGCCCTCCTAAATTTTCCTTCTGTTGTCATGTCACTCATAGTCCTTGTAATGCTGTGAATGTTAAGACACAATGAAAACCACAAATGGGAGAAACATGATTATAGGGGATAGATGAGTAACAGAAACCATAAAATGGTTTCTTGTACCCAAACCGTAAAATAACCTATAAGCTGTGCAAAAAAATTGGAATCTCTATCTGAAATTTCTATCAAATTCTGAAATACTGCTTAAAAATGCAAAATGGGTTTTGTGGTAAAGTGTATTTAAAAATAACTAGTCAAATTTCTGTAAAATTTATTACTTTTTAGTGAGGGTGACATCATCACCATTTCTAACACTGATCAACATGGAGGGGGAATAAATCCTTTTGTGAAACTCAGTTTTCATCAGCCTGCAATACTTAGAAGTATACAAGGAAATTACAGTAGTGCTCTTTAATATGCCAATAATGGACAGTGCCTACAGATATTTTTATATCAAGCAGTTTCCAAAGAAAACAAACAAGAAAATTTTGGTTTATAGAACACTTAATCACTTTATCTGGTTTCTTCAGTGCATGAACAATTTAATGGAATTTAGGCTTTAAAATTGCACCAGTGAGACACCACTTTAGAGTCCAGGGAAAAATGGCATTGTCACTATGTCAGCAAAATAGATATGTTTTTCATATCCTGTGCTTCAATTCAAACTAACTATTTGTGTGTATACAGGATCATTTATCAAAGCTGAATCCATCTGTACAGAAAATTCTGTGCAGGCAGATTCTCTGCCTCATTTGTACCTTTTCCACTATCAGGAAACTTGGCAAATAAATTTAAAATATCCTCAATATAAGCATTTATAATAATCTCATTTTCTTCTATTGAGAGTTATTGCATGCAAAGTCCAGTACATAATACTGATCTCATCTGGCAAAGTTCAAATTAAATAAAATTTTTACAATGGTTACTGTTCTTATATAATTCTAAAAGATTTTAATATGGATATTTTTTAGTATAATAATGAGACACATGAAATCTTTTGAATTACTTAGGCAAGACAGGAATTTGAAGGGGTTGAAAATTTACCTCTGAAAGCTCCTATCTCTCCAAATTTCCATACATGTAATTTTAGTTTAAGATTTTATCCTGTGTTTCTGTGTTTTGTTCCAAATTAAAAACAAAAACAAAACCACAAAAAACCAAAATAACTGCCCAAAGCACAGACTAGATGTTTTGTTGCATATTTCCATAAATAATCAAAATCTCAGCTCTATTTTTCACTTGTTTTATTCCTTCTCTTTGCAATTTTGAAAATAGTGTATACCTGTTCATATCTTATAAGTTTATATTTCTTATTTTTTGTTTTAAAGATTATATATTAATTTTCTCCTAAGAAATTACTATTATAAACCCCACCAAATAAATGAATCTTGTATGATAACTTTTCTGTAGAAACTTTGCTGGCATTGGTCTGCTTTTATAGTCTATAGGGGGGTTTTTTGTCAGTCATTTAGTGGATTTAATACCCTAAGTGCCCTTTTGTTCAATTGCACATTTCTATAAAGGTACTTTGATAACTTTGGCTGTGAACCATTTTATTCTGCTTTGCACAGAGGTTCTGTCTGAAGTCCTCAGACTGTGGATCAGAAACTTGGCTTGAAAAATTTCATTAGTAGTGCAGAAAACTACTATAATTCATCTAAGTGTAGTAAATTCAGTAGGGGTCAATTACTTAATTATACATAAAAATGTGATTGAGAGCTGTCTTGCACTGACAAGTTAAAGCTTCTCTTATTTTTTAAGTTTTAAGCCCAGTTTTTGGGTCAAGAGTTGAACGGAAATATCATGTCACAGCTAGACCTATATGGAAAAACTGGAAATCATATGAAAAAAAGTATTGTGGATAAATCTTAGCTCTAGGTAAAAGAAAGACCTTTTGAGAATTATAAATCTCTTATTTTCCAAACCCACTAAACGTACAATAAATACATGATGTGCTAATTGCCTGCAATACCTTCAGCAGTGCAAAAAATTAACAGCATAATGCAATGAGTTACATTGTTGACTTATCCTCTTTTCATTAATACTTTTTTTTTAAATTATAGGTTCTGACTTCTGCAAGTGTGCAATATGGCTATTTGGTTTTATTTGATAAAAAAAATGTAACATACAAATGATGGCTGAACAAGATGTTGATCATCAAATTATTATAATGGAATCTATTTATAAATGTAATTTTAATGTATTCTTGTGTGCTCTTTGCTTACATTGCTTCTTCTATTCTCAGAGAGAACATGTATTTATAATCATATATTGTCAGTTGATTCAAGGTTAAAGACAATGTTGATTACCACAGAATGCTTGATTTTACAAATCGAGTGTGTATTATGTGTATTGCTCTCTTCAAATGTCTTTCTAAAGCAATTGCTGATAAACAGTGATGCAGACTACTCTGTGACAAATCAGGATGCTTCTGTCTCCTTTGACATATTCAATAGCCCAACTGCCACATTTTTTGGTGTGTGAGTAAAATACCAGATATTTCTGAAAATCTTTTGAAATGAATGAGTAATCTAAAATGAAACAAAGTTCCATTGTTTTAAATTTTGAATGAATTTTCAATACAAACAATGGAGAGTTAGATAAAGACCTCCTAGTCTTAGATTAAGGACTGTTAATAGGAATTTTGTATGGAATGCTCTACTCCCATTTAAAACTTTCCATTTTGCTCCACTAAGTTCCTTGAATACTAAAATGCATGGAGTGAATCAAACAACACCTAAACCAAGCATGAAAGAAAGTTTGAGGAGCATAAAGTATGCAAACATTTGGTCATAGTGCTTAACAGGAAATAGTTAGTCCTCATAAATCTGAATATATTTTGTCTCCTTAATAGCTATCCTTTTTCTGGAGCAAGAGGGAAAGTATGGCTTTTATAAAGTGACAACAACAAGGGTTTATTATATATACTATAACAACTACTTTTTGTTAATCTTGATGTTATGCCTTTCTGTGCAGCTTTGCCTATTTCTTTTATAATTCATCAGCCACACTTTTTCTATAATCTTTTGAAATAAAACACAGAACATTAGCTAAAGAAATTACATTATATAAAAAGATACTATCAGATGGAAGACCTCTGTTTTTAATTTACTTTCTGATGACACAGATTTCTATCTGCTATCGCTTTTCCTTATCAGGCTGACGAAATAGAATTTGTGCAGTGGATACATAGAAAGCTCATTGAATGGCTATCTGTCATAGTCAGAAAAAGTGCTATCTGTCATCAGCAGAGACTTTATTTACTCTTAAAAATGTTTGCCCATACACAGAATATCAGCCAGTGTCCTTGTCCTTTGTTTCGAACACTGCAGTTATTAGAAAAAAGGGAACTTGTACTAAATAACATAATCTGCCTTTTTTCTCACAGGTATTTAAAATATCCAATCTGTACAGTAAACTAAAACTCTAGTACGGAAACAGTCCCAGGAGTATTTATTCAATATGAGCATAAGGTAATTACCTATTTTTAAATATGTTTGTAGTATGTTTGGCTTGTGCTATTTCCAGAGTAAAGAGGGACTATGTGCTTCACCAGCTTTATCTATTGTGTTTAAGTATTTGAATCTCAGTATCTTATCTACTGATTAAATGTAGAATTTCATACAACAATTTTTATTTTAACATGAGTTTTTCTAGACTTAAATTGAGGAGCTTAAATTAAGGGTAAAACCCAATTATTGAGTAGCCTTTCTTCTCATGAGGAACTGCTTAAGAAATCTCAGGCCAAAGTGAAAGAGATCAGAATGTCTCAATAAAATTTCTTGTCACTGGCTTATGACTGTTCCCTTTCAAGAAGGAAATGAAAAGGTAGAAGTAATATGTATTACTGTAAAAATTTTTCTCAGTATAGTGAGGCACTGAATCCCTTAAGTCAGGGACTGTAGAGAAATATTTTAAAAGTATATATATTTTTGAGCCTATTTTGAGATGGATCTTGCAGTCTACAACATAGTGGACAGTTGTTTTAAACTATCACACATTTAAACTCTGATCAGAATCCTGTACAAATGAAAATGTAGTCATATGAAGAAATTTGGTAGGTGTTCTCTGGCTATAAATGTCTCTAATATTTCTAGTTTGTTAAGCAAGTTGTTGTTTTTTATTCAAAAAAATCTACTTCAAAATTAGAGATTTAAGACTGAACTCTTCTTAATATAGTCATCAGTCCAAGAGAAAACTTTACTTTAGATTTTCAGGAGTATTAGTTTTGTGTTCAATTCCATACCTGAAGTGACTTGTTATTTTAATTATTAAGAATATCCTAAGCTTGAGAAATGATAATAAAAAGTAAGCACATCGAAAGACTCAGAAATTAAAGATTAACTTCATAATATCTTACATTTAAAATGTAAGATGTAAATCTAATGATGATGAAAAACAACTGCTATTTTAGAGAGCCTATTAACATGGAGGCAGAAAACCTTGATGAAGAAGTTACTGTGCTAAGCAGTGACAGAAGAAAAAAAAAACCTAATTAAATGAAGGGGGAAAATCAAACTCTCTGTCTCAAATACAGTAATGACACAAATATTTCATTCCAAAGTATGCAGGGGAATTTCAAAATGGCTAATATTTTGAGTGATCATTTGCAGCATGAGATTGAACATGCGGAAGTGACAAATATAAAGTGTGAAAAACGTGCTCCCATATATGAATGTGGTACACCATAATCACTGTGCTGCTGAACACAAGCTGTGCCAAAACAGAATCTGAAGGACATGGGCACTTTCTTGGCAGCTGGTATTTCTATTTCCTGGAAGAATCCCTTTCATGTATCCTTCAGGAAGATGCTGTTCTTTGGGCCACATTGCTCCCTGCCACACAAGCAGTTACTCTATCAGTGAGAGTAGCTCTGCTTGGGACCTTTTGCTAGGGCTGAGGCAATTCCCTTGGTTATATGAAACAACATAAGTCTCACCTGCTTTTAAAAGGAAAAAAAATCTGTATATAAATTAAGATCCACTCTTTGCCCTCAGCTAGGGCAAATCTGAAGGGTAGATTACAAATATCCAAATTATCATCCTGAACTACTGGAATTCTGCCATTGGCTTCATTCTGTAAAAGTAAGGACCAACATTTTATTTTACATATGCACTGCAAGAAATATGCACAAATCTCTTGTATTAATATCATTGTGAAGTAAAGTTACATATAAGCCTGTAAAGATAGAGACACATAATGGTAAAGTTCGCCATAGTCTGGAGTGCCCTGCACAGTAAGAGAAGGGTAATTATTTAGGGAAATGTCCCACATAATGTTCTGATTTGTTTACCAGGATTTTAACAAAGTCTTTTCCTCCCAAATGTAGCTGATCAACTGGCAGTGCAGAAAAAGTAAGGAAAAATGGTGCACTGAAATTTAAAAGAAAAACAAACCCCAAACCACTACCATCCCCCTTAGCAAATTAAGGGGAAGAAAATTAGGAACAACATCATTGTCAAATAATTGCAGTGATCAGTTAGCTTGGTATTATAGTACCATCTCTTTTCTTTTACCTAAGGAGAGAAAAAATTAATAGCAAAACAAAATTCAGAAATTAAGACTACTACAGGATACTCTTTATGATAGAACTTATTCCTTTAAGTTTATTTTATTTGGAATATATTTTAAACTAAGAAAATGTCAAATTCTGACTTTCATTAAAAATCTAAATGGTCTATGAAACTCTAGGGGCAGATTCTTAAAAACATTATCAACTACATCAGGAGATATTGTACCGGCCTTAAAAAAAAAATTAGAACAGCGATGACTAATAACAATAGTGGTTCTTATTGGAGAAATGGACTCATCTGAGCTGTAGCTGTTGTTTGGTTTTGGTTTTTTAACTGCCCATGCAGCGCCATACCATTTCAGAAGAGTTCTGAGCTTCCTGTTCTGGGTTTGGAAAAGCTACAAGAATAACACAATCATGTTGAAATCCACCTGGCTGTTTGGAGACATCTGTGTTTGAGTTAGTGCCCCAAAGCTCCTTTCTTAGTCCTTGGAGGACTAGCCATTCTGAATTGAGCTACCCCAATGTGTGTGACTGTTAGAGATCAGATTAACCTGGCTTCTTCAATGAACATATAGAGACTCCAAAAAAGCTACCTCAGGTACAGACATTTGCAATGTAAATTTTGGTAAAATTATTCTTTCCTTTATAACTTTGATACCATCTGTTCAGTTGCTTCCATGTGCCTCTTACCTTGTTGCAGAAGTTGATAATTTGATGCTATCTTGTCAAATAATAAACTTTTGCTTTGATACTCAAAGCCTTTATCAAGAAAGGAAGTTTTGCTCTGATTTACAGCATGAAAAAAGTGGATTCCCATTGATATAAAGACAAAAACATGTCCTTTATAAAAATACAAGATGTTGGAATGCTTTTATTCCTGTGCCAAATGAAAAATAGTCACATGGCAGGTAAAATGGTTGAGTTCAGTTTTTGACTGTCTATATTGACACGTTGAACCTGGTTTGCTTGCTGACAAGATGCATATACTTGTCACAAAATTGAGTCTTTCCTAGAGAAGAAATGAGATGCCATTTTCTCCTCCAATGAACATTTATGCTAAAAACGTGAGCTTCACCAGACAGTACCAACTAAAATACGGTGATTGCTGGTGGATGTCCATGTAATGGGTTAGAGAGATATGTCCACTCTCATTGTAAGAAATTGACTGCCAAAGTGTACATAAGAATCAGGAGAACTGATAACTGGAAAAAAAAAAGTGGTTTATTTCTGATGAGAAAAATAGCCTGTATGCATAAAACAATGTTTAATTTTATAACGTTGTTGCCTTGGTTATGTTTTTTCATAATGGACATCCACTAGACCCAGTTCACTTTGGTACGCATAACGGTGACATTGGCATAAAACTCATGTAAAAGGGAATAATCATGTTTCTTAATTCTTCTAATTTTAACTTGTTAACTCTGTTCCCTAGTGTTTTTTGAACTTTGTATTTGCTTATTGATCCATGGTACAGTGAATTTTGTCTCACAACAAAAAGATGTGTCTGAAAATTAAATCACACCGATATGCCACTGAAGTAAAGCCTTATTAAGCAGAGAAATAGAACAATAGTCCATAACCTTTAACTGTGGCAGCATTTTCTACCACTGTTAGGACTAATGTTTCTCTACTATCTCAGAACATTTTATAGTATTGATTTTATTATTATTATGCTCAATAAACTTTTAGTATTTTTTTTAACAAGCACATGTGATTTTTCCTGAATGATAGTCTCACAGGGAAAGAATGCTTTAAACATCTCTGAATGTGTAGCATACCAGTGAGATACAGAAAGTCTATTACCTAGTTACTTCATTTTAGTGTGTATTAGGCAGAGATAAGAGCCTTTTGTTTGATTGATTGGCTGCAAAAGCTTTTATCAAGATATTAATATCTTTTAAATAGGTATATCCCCTATTAAATGAGATATCATCAACTTTCTTTACTCCAAACATTGCACTATTTATTTGTTTCTTTGATAAGTAGTCATAGACCTACAGCCCTAAAGGAATAAAACATGCATTTGATATGACAAGGGATGAGGTTTGCACTGTCTGTGACCCCAAAGATTTCTTTATTTCATTTATTGTCTTAGGTACTTAGAAGGACTAAATTTGTAAAAAATTACACTAATGTAGCAGTAAGTACAGACAATCTAGAGACTGTCCCCGAAAAGTAAATCTATAGAAAAAAGTGCACCACTCTAAAATCTCTGCAGAAATGCTATTAATGTAATACTGTTCACTAAGAACAGAATCTAATATTAAAAACATGATTACTGCTAAATTTGCAATCCACATGTCTGCAGAATTCCCGTGATAACTTTATTGCTTCAAATATATATACACTCAGAAGCTGGGATTTGGTTGAATGTAATTAAAATGCAAAACCTGGGTTGTTATGATTGTTGAGATCACACACATCAGATGACTAAACATAAGAGAAAGAGGACTACTTCAGTTAAAAGGATAGCACTGTCACACCACTGAATATCTACTAAGTGGTCATGGAATTTTGACTGGAAATCTGAAAGGCTCTGTGCACCTTACTAACTTGTTACCCTTCAGAATCTAGAAATGAGGAAATGGCTTGAGACATCCATGTAGAACTGGGACTTCTCCCACGTATTTGGGACATTAATCGCAGATTTTTATCCAGAACCTTTACTTTAATGGGTTTAAACTGGCAAAACAAGAGTCTGGGGATCCAAGTCCTTGTATTTGGCTTCATAAGAGTTGACTGTTTGCTGATACGTGGGTTGGTAGAGAACACCTCGAAATGTTAACATTTAACAAACAAATCAAGTGCCCATGACTGTTGCATTTCCTCCATGTGCTCTCAAAGTTCTCATACTGACAGTGGCTGCTGAAACAAAAGCAGAGTAAGTTAATTTAGAACAGCAGTCCCTGAGGATTACTCACCAGGACCAAGAGACTTGGTTCAGTTCCCAGAATAGCCTATGAGGATTCAAAATTACACTCTCTCTTTCCCTTTTACAAGGGAAAGAATTTATGGCACAAGACAGAGAAAGCAAATTTCTCGAGCTCACTGATGTGAACATTCTACTGCTGTTTTGGATTTTGAACCTGTCCTGATATGGCTATGACTGCCAAATCGGACTTATTTTGGACAACGTATATGAAAATGAGAAAAAGCTTGATAGTTGTGCTGTCATATTACCCCCAAACATTCTCCTAGTTTCCAAATAACTGTTTAATGGAATCTGAAACTATTTTTATGTGTTGCAAAGGATTTCTCCTCCATTAGTTTTCTCCATTTATCATGGATAATCTTACAGTTTCTGTAAAACACAGTAATTATAAACTGGTAGAAAGGATATCTTGCTTTGGTCATGTGAGTCGTCCACATTCCAGTTTCACTTAATGTCTCTCTGGTCTTTTGCTGGAAACCACAGTGAACATTGTTCATCATTATTCATCTTCTCAGTGCCACTCATAGTTTTGTAGTCTTTTGTCATAGTTCATTTTGGTATTTTTTTGCCAAGCTGATGAGTCTTAGTCTCCTTATGGAAATTATTCTATTCATTTGATGGATGACTGGTTTTTACTCCTTTCTTAATATTTTTTCAATGTTACTAGTATTCACTCTGTGTTCAAAACTGGAGATATATAATATGATTTACTGATGCTTTGCAGTTTTTTCCTCTTTTATTTCTAATAATTTGTAAGCTTCTTTTTGTTTTTCTGACTACCACCTACTTCTGACTATCATATATTTTTATAAATCTGTCTTTATAATATCATTATTATATACTCCCCATTCTTAAGAGCAAATAGTCAGCTCAGAAGTCTGTCTCTGTATAGGTAAAATCAGAGCTTTGTTTTCCCAGGTCTTTAATTTTATGTTAAAATTTTACTGTATTCCATTTATGCCATTACCCAATCAATATCAGAATTCTTTCACAGAACTTTCCGAACCTCACATATATTAATGCGATCTGCTAGGATCCATATTACTTGGAATGCTTCTGGATGCAACCCATTTTTTGGTTCACCTATAAATGTGATGAGGAAATGGATTTCAATGCTGTGTCCTCTGGTTTGGAAATGAAATAATTCTGTTTCCTATCTTTTAATTTTGAATTAGATATCTTCTATATATTCTATACCTTTACTATGGTTAGTTTTTTTCATCACACTTTAACTTGATACTTACATGCTTTAAAACAATTTTTCTGGGGCATGCCTCACTGAGCCAGGGATATAACTTCCCAAATGTTCATTCTCTCATTGGTCCTATGAATCTTACGGTCACTGCTCCAGGCACTTTAACTTGAAAGGACACATTCACTTGTGCTGTTTAGTTCAATCTGTAATCTAATGTAGATCTCAATCCTATCTCCAAAAGAAATTTTCAGACTGTGAAAAGTGATGTCCATGTGGTGTCAAACTCAGAAGACCAATCAGATACACTCTCCAGAAAAATTAGAATTTCTTCTTCAGATTTTTCCATCACTCCCAGCAGCTATGAATTAGCTATGGTGAACTCCATTCCTAGGCTCCACAGCTTTCCTCATGCTTGCACAGAGAAAATACATACACTGCTCAAGCTTATAAATTCCACTAGGGGTTGAGAGGCCAAAACACTAGGTGTTGTGGTCAGTAACACCCCAGCTCATTTCTGAATCTTACATTCACATATAAAAAAAAGTCTAAACAGACATTTTTCTTATCAGTTATTTACCTTTGTAAATAACTGTTTATCAGTTCTTACCGCTGAGCTCTTGTTTCATGAAAGCTCTGCTGTCACTCAAATTTATTCCTACATCAATTTAATGGCTCACCAAGGAGCACAAGTAAGTCAACGACTAAAATATAGAAAGCTTACAAAAAGAAATCTGAAAACACAAACCATACAGGACACTAAGAAAAAATAACTTTTTGTGTTTGTTTTCTTTTTTTTTTACAGATCATGTTGAGAAAACTATTGATTTCTCTTGAGAGTAGAAGGCAGCATTAACTTAAGCTAGTGGAAATTTCTGATCTTGCTACATCTTTACTGAACAGCTTCATAGATAAAACATTAATTTAGCAAGCACTTTGAGCATAAAACAATGACATATAAATGAAAATATAAGAAAAATATACATGGTCATCTTAGAAAAACAACAGTTGTCTGGCTAACAACCAAAGCATTCTCCACTGAAGAATCTAGTTTTGATGTTACTTATCTTTGTTCTCCCCTGCAACAGACCATGTTGTTTATCACATCCATTTTCCTTTAATCAAGTGCCACTCTCGGTATTTGTTACTGTTTAACACAACAAAATAGTACCTTTTTGTCCTTCAGCAAGTCTTCTTCCCGTCCCTCTAGAAGAATTGCTTGAATGAAAAATGTCTCAGACTTTCTCAATCAGCAACTCACCTCCTCTTTATGACTTCAAAACCAGGATGCATTTGGTCAAAGAACTAATGCAGAAAACATTCATTGTGCTTTACCTGTCATTTTATGAGAGAAAAAGGCTTGAATTAGAATTTTATACAACATGAATTCCACTTGGAATTAGGTTGTTTCCTCCTTCAGTGAAAAGGGGATGAATTAGAATCAAAATCTTTAATGTAATCTGGGAAATATTAAAACAGAGATAATTTATGTTATGTAAACCTTTTACTTTACTCTGGCAAATTACTAAATTACTACATATCATTATTGTTTAGAAATCTAGAAGGCTTAAAATAGCTTTTCCTAGTTCTTCTGATTATTCAAGTGGTTGGACACTATTAATGGTGAGCACAAACACCACAAAGCCTTACTGTTACAGGTTTATAATCAGAGAGCCTTGAGAAAAATAAAAGCAAAAAGTATTTTTCAAGGAACATCCAGTTTTTACTTTCACTACATTCAAATGCATATATAGCAATCCCACATTATGTGCATTTTAAAAACACTTACTGCAATTTAATGCAATTTTATAGTACAATACTAATGTGTTAAAACTAACTTCAACTCCCTTCTAAAATGCAACATGGAATACTTTTTTTGGCGTGATTTCTACCTCATTTTTAGTAAATTTGAGTAAACATTAAGTATGCTACTGATGCTTTCATAGAAGTATTTATATGACAGTTTCATTTTGTTTTTCGACTAATAACCTGACTTAATTATGAATGATGCAAAGATTATAAATGATTGGGCTGTCTTCTGAAAATGTAAATTGATTTTGCTTGTTTTTTCTCTTGCTTCTTTCTAAAACAGACTTAATGTTCCAAGCTGAAACATCTGCTTTCAATAAAATCCTTATGAATTTTTCCCAGCAAGTGCACTTGTAATATACAATTTCTACTTTGTTTGCAGCTATTTCCATACTTTTTCCTTGTCTTTGATTCAGACTTACAAAAAAGAAGCTAAATCTCTTGTCCATCTGATGCATTTCGGCATTCTTATTGGGATGATGGACCTCAAAACTCACAGTGATGTGCAATAGCCATCCATGACTTGGGAAGAGATGTTCCCTTAGGAAACATTAAGCCCAAAGGGGATCTGCCACTGCAGTTGCAGGTCTGTTCTTGCCAGAAGGGTGTAAAGAATGGGGTTACATCCTAATTCCTTTGGCCTCATCTGGTGTGGGGAAACCAATGTGTCACTCTGGAGCCTGTCTCTGCAGGTGTTGTGCATTAAGAGGTACAACATAAAGCAAAGACTTCTGTGTAAAGCGAACAGCATGGTGACTTGCTTTCCCATGGCACAGAGAAAAGGCACAGAAATCTCTTTCAGCCTTTCTTGTTTCAGCCAATTTTGCATTTTAGGGAGAAAAATCAAGGGCAGCAAGTATTTCAGCTTAATTAGAAAAGGAAATGGGCGCTTCTTGGTTGCTCCATCTCACCACTTGCTGTGTCTCTGGTCTTTGGCAGAGTTAAAACAGGATTAAGACATGTTCCTGCCCTTTTTGCACAGAAAAGTATTCTGAATTTTCTTGGTGCTCATATCCATGCCAAAGCTTATAAGTAAGCCAGACAATGAGGTGGCATGGAGCTGAAGGCAGTAGTGCATACACACAGACTTTTCAAAGGATTAGAGGAACCTTAAAGTATAAACCTGAGAGAAAACCAAAATGCAGCCCACCAGACAAACAAAATCTCAATTTAAATACTTTTAAAAAATATTCTATACCAGCTTCCAGAGCAAGTTGCCATGCAAATAAATCTCAAAAATAATTTACAGTAGCACATGAAAGTAGCAATGTTCCTTTTCTTTTTTCACATTTTGTTTCTTTAGGACTTCCGCCCCATGGCTTCCACACCACCTCCCCAAAGCTTTTTTAATAACCTAGATGCAGACTAAGTAGGCAGTTGCCTGGGGCTGACACAGCTTTAATACCTGCATTTCCTTTGAAAAGCTTAGCAAATCATTCTGTTGAGATGAACAAGGAAATATTGAGGGCATTCATCGAGCAGCAGCTACCAATTCCCCTTCCTTCCCCTATGTACAGTCCCAGAAGGATCAGCAAATTAGGCCTTTAACAAGTCTCCCACTTCTCCTTCCTACTCACCAACCCCTCACCCCCCAACATTATCAATTCTTCAACCCAGCTATTCAGCTCAACCCTCTCCCTAACTTTCCTATAGTAGAGAAAAACTTTAGCACAATGCTCTTAAAATGGGTAAATTTTACTTTTCACATGCTTGTGAGAAGACCAGACAAGATTCAGGTAAGCATCCAGATTTCCTGAAGATTTTTAGAATTTTGGAAAAGAAATAAAAGGAGAGCTTTTTCTCTTTTTTTGTTTAAATTTCACAGTATAGATTCAGATGGGTGTTGGTTTCTTGTCCTGCAGTAAGTCAGATGATTTCATTGTCCAAGGCTACACTCCAGAAACCATCACAAACTGTAACATTTGTTTAAAATACTTTCAATATTTCCTGCTAATCAGTCCCAAATCTGTTAGTTTTTATTTATCATCCTATATTTATACTCTATAATGTGCCTGTGATATTGATTTAATCTGTATGACTCCACATACTCCCAGTCCTTGTGGTGAACTACATTTTTGAAGACCTTTATCCACAAACATTGATATAGCACACTGTCATTTGCCAAACAGCTTGAATATAGTTTTTCTGTTGCTCTTCTTTGCATGTACAAAAAGAAAATTTAAGAAAAAAATATATTAAAAAAGTAAATCAGCTAACAAACAAAATGTCAACAAGTGATTTATTGTAATTTTCTGGGAAAAGTCAGAAATTACAGTCTTGGAAATTTTGACCATTGTTTGCATTAAAATTTAGTCACAATCTACAGAAAAATTAAGACAGTTTCATTACATTATTGGGATACTTTCTTAAACAGAATGTTTAAAGTTCAAATTTTATAGCAGCACAGTGTATAGTATGAATGGATTATCAATGCCACTCATTCATACCACGACCACCTGTTCCATTTTCTTGTGCTGCATCTAAATTTCAGGAATTAGAGAACTCATAATTTCTGGAAGTGACTGAAATGTCACATCCCCATGAAAAATAAGATACAGTGGTTAAAGTTGGAGGTAATAGGTGGTCTAGTTGATGTTTTTAATATTTTTTATTTTCCCTTTATTATTTTTGATTTTCCTTTTTATTTCTTCATTTCTTTAATTTTGTTTTTCAGTAAATTAAAAATATGTTTTGTAGTTATTCACCACATTTCCTTCCAACGTTACTCACTTTTATTGTGATTAGAATTTTACATTAAGTGCTAATGTTTTCTACTAAGAACCACGTTAATTGTATCATCTAGTTTCAATTAGCTCTAATAGAGTGCATGTATAACTTCAGAGTCTATTGTGCATATCCTCACATAGATGGGAAAATGGAGTAAAAGCTATTATTTTGATGTCCGGATAAATTATGTTCCATATTATGTTAGATTAACAAAATGCATGACTAATGTCCCATGTACACATGAGCTGTGACAGCATTTCTGAATGTTAATAAGTCTGGCTTAAGAGCACTGGCTGATGTCCAGTTTCTTTTTTTTGTTTTTTAATGGTAAATGCAAATTAAGTCCACATCTCATTATATTTAATAATTTATTTCAAAATGTTCAAATCCAGTTGTTGTTGGCAACCTTTATACAGTAGCTCTATACACTAAATTAAAAACAGTAATAAAAATAGAGTAATGATTATATCTGGATTACAGCCTGAAGATAGTTCTCTCTGAAAGCACGTTGCAAAACTGCACATAAACACATTAGTGGCTACAGGCAGCACTTGTGCATTTGGAATTATTGAATTTGTTTGCAAACTTCACCACTATTCAAACCAACAAAGAGGATTTTCTGTGCAATAGAACATAAATATCAGAAAATTCTGTTACCATTTTCTTATAAAAAGAAAAACCTTAGCTTTTTCAGCTGTGAGGTACTACTGAGACTAAAGACATAGGAGGATGCTGGGGCCACTGATATTAGAATAAGGGTGTGGTTGGCCATAGCCCATTAAGACACATCAAACAGCAATTTTAAGAGTGATTTAGAGATCCCCCCACGGTGAAAACTGTTCCATTTCCTACCACCAGTCCTTGGAGGACCATAATGCTTTCCTTAGGCAGAGTGCAGCTGGAAACTTTGCTTCTTTCTCTTGTGAATCTCAGATCATAGAATCATGGAATCAATAGAATAGTCTGGACTGGAGGGGGCTTTAAAGATCACCTAGTTCCAACGCCCTTGATGTGGATTAGGGATGCCTTTCAGTAGATCAGATTTCTCAGAGCTCCATCCAGCCAGACCTTGAACACCTCCAGGGATATGGCAGGGTATCAGCATTCTCTGGGCAACCAGTTCCAATGCCTCACCACCCTCACAGTAAAGAATTTTTGCATTCTTCCAGGGCTGGATGGTACTCGGTTTGCAGGAGCGTCACACATAGATATGAGTTCATATAATGGTGGTCATAGCTGGGGCTGCTCAGAGATAACTCTGGACCGCGAGATGGTGTACATAAAAATATAGTTGGTCCAAGGCAGATGTCGCATATAGTGCCTGGAATATTTGGTTTCTAGAGAGAGAATAGTATTGTCTTTAACGTGCTGCTGGGTTCAGGACCATAATTTAATGGTGCTGTCTTGTTTTGCATAGACTACAGTCTTTGATGTTCTCAAAATATTTCCTAAATCCTGGGTGCTCAGTGTAGTAAAGAAGTGGGAGCAGAGGACAACCTAATTTGTCTGATAGACAGATAAGTTCTTGGTCTGAGAGGGGACTGTAGTGAATCTTTGCCTGCAGGGAAGGAGCACCTAGGCTTTTCACAAGCCTAGGTGAACATAAAAGTAGGGCATTTTGCCCAAGTTGAAAACAGTGCTTTGAATCTACATCTGAATCCATACTAAGTACAATGTAGATGAGAGGTAGTTGCAGTGGGTACAGCATGGTTGAGAAGCAGTGCACTTATGATTGTGGCATAGGATGCAGGAATTATTTATGTTGTACTGCATTTTGCAACCCAGTATTGGATCAGCTAAAGCACTGCCTCCTTTATGGTGCAGTAGACATGCTCAAGTTGCTTCAAAGAATATTTGTGATCCAAACATTTCATATATATCATATATGAAAGGCATAAAAAATTCATACTGCTTTGCTTTGACAACAGCCATTTGATAATGCTGAAGGAGACTGTGTTTAATGGTAAGACTACATCCCTTCATCCACTCCTGATAAGATTGTTCAAACCTGAATATTCTGTCTGAATACTTGATGGCTGGACCATAACATACAGTGACTTATTTCTAGCTATTGAATTACACCTATCTGACATTAGTGAAGATTGCAAGTAAGTGCTGCCGCTGCTAAGCCCCCAAAATGACGTCAATTATACATATATCTTCCTCAAAAAGCTTGTATTTGAAACATCCTCATAGTTGATTGGTAAATGATGTACAAATAAGCAAATTGAATCTGACAGAATAACACTTCACTGGCCATTCTTAAACTATTTTCATGTCAATATGGTTCTAAAGAACATAAAATAGTAAATGGGAAAAAAAAGATAAGAATGCAGATTATTCTTTGGGCAAGTATCCTCAGCTACTTAAAGAACAAATGAAGAGGTCCAATTTATTTCTGAGGCAACACAGTTGTTGGAATTTGACTGTTTGACAAAGATGGAACCTCTGAAGAGTTTCTTTGGTGAAGACTGTAATTGAAGCAATGAGCAGGACAGGGTTCACTGAGACTTACTGCCTACATCACGGGCCCTGCATTATTGCTACTGCTTTTAACTTTAAGAGCTTTCCTCAAAAGGAACATACATAGTTTTCTAAGAAGTCTTTTCTTCCCAGTCTGCTTAAGTGTCTAAGTATGGACTCATCACCTTTATCTAGGGAAAAGTAGACCTCTGGAGGGGCTGTTTCAACTCCTACTGTTTCATCTCCTATATGTAGCTAAGAAAAACTGGTCTCCAAAGGTATAATTTCTCATCAAAGGCTTTAGAAGAAACCTGAGGTGATTAATGACTTATATTTATTTTTCTTTTGAGATAAGACTATTGGCATGTTCTCCTTTAAGATTTCTCTGCATATGAAGGGAAAAATAGGTTAAGTGTAATAGTAGGTTTGAGTCTGTATCTTTGAAATTCTGTAATCAACTATTAGATACACAAACAGTCCTAAATAACGGTGGAAGTAAGGACTCTATTCCAGGAAATGGTTATTGAGATAAGAATGAACAAATCTGTTCTATTTTGTTTTAGACTGTTTTGTGAGGGAACATTTTTCTGTGATTAAATTCTGGTATGTTTCTGAGGAAAAAGACTATTATATTTTTATGACAAATTCATCCATGAGTAGATAGACCACTTTTTTTTTTTTTTTCCCAGCATACATTATAAGCTTTTTTAAATATGTAGCAGGATGTTTAGCATTCTAGTAATGAACATCTTTGATTGGAAAGCTGTGATAGATTAGAATATGGACTGAGATTATCTACAATGGCAAAAAGGAGGGCTACATTTTCTTTCTCAAAGATTACAGATCTGTGTTTGTATTGGACAAAGTTTTTAGAAGCAATCACTGTAACTAAATTGAGAAACCATACACAGATTTCATTTTAATACTATGAGCCATTAAGGTATTCCAGAGAGACATCCAGAGCTGTTTGTCTATATTGAAAATCACATCTAAATAGACCAAATCTGAATACATCTAGCTGAAGTGCATATTTCTGGTATGTAGTTCACCTGTAAAATATAGGTTGTTACATATAATCTATAATTTTTAGAGATGCACAATAAAAATATTTTGCATCTACCTTTCCCCCCAGATTCATTGTTTCTTTACATGTGAATAAGCATGCGATTCCTTGAAATAATTTGAATACTTCTATTGTGTTCCCATATTTTTTTAAGTGCCCTACATATATTAATGTGGCTTTCTTCCCCCTTTTTCGAACCATGTTTGTTTATTTTATTACAAAACTGTCTTAGTTAAGTATCAAATATCTATCACAGAAAAAGTTTAAATGCTTTATAATCACAGTCCAGAGTTTAAGTAGTAATGAGACCATTACTCTGAAATCAAGCACTGCTTTGTTTTTCTTCCTTTTCTTTCTGCCAAACCTTACTGGAGTCAGAACTTCCTAAATGCTGGTCTACAACCCTAATTTATACTGATTTAAAATTTCATATTGCACTCTATAGTGTTAATCCAATTTTACAGTCTTATGCTTTTTATAGGAGTAAGTGACTGTGATTTAGGTTAAAGTGCATTAAAATTCTGATTATGTTGAAAGTTGTGACAGGTTAGGTAAGGACACGAAAAGGCAATTCTTCAGGGCAGAAAGGACAGTCTTATCTGATGTAGGTGAACCAGATACATAACAAATATTTAATGTTTCTTTTAATAGAAGAACGTCACAGCTGTATAAGAACACTTTCACTAGAAACCCTTCATAAAAAGCAGTCCCATATGACTTCTTATATTTCAAAAGCCTAGACTATGAAAAGTGATAGCTCCCCTCAACAACCAGAATTAAATTATATCCAAAATAAATAATTCAAATCTTATTTATATGTATGAAATGGAAAGAGAGGAGGTCAAGTCAATTGGTAGTAAGCCTTTTTCAGCATGAAAACTGGTAAATCAAGGAAACCAGTTACAAATTCTGTATTGGTAAAGACATTTTCTTTTGATCTGTTTGTATACATGCATGAGTCCTCTGAGCAAGAACTGTCTATTTCTGTAGGCACCCAACTCGTCTTTTAAATGAGTCTTTTACAGAAATTGTGTCCTTCGAACACGTTTTGAAGACAAATTTTGGTTTAGTGACTTTTCTTCATTATATTCTAGAGTAAACTTTGCTTTTGGAAATTTATTGGATAATGTTTTAATAGATAAAGGCAAAGTTTAGCATTTGAACGGCTGCAGAAAACTGTGCACAAACTCTTTTGTGGTCTTAGATTGTTCCTTCTTCTATTGCCAGATAAATATTGATGTCTAATATTTTAATTTTCACTGGAATACTGCTTTATTGTAGTCATAAATATGACCCATGAATAGAAGTATCCATCCTTTCAAGTATGGGCACACCTTGGTATGTCGAAATGCAGTAGAATAGTATCTTTCCTCAATTATTGTCCTGAATCAACCCCTATGACTGAAGGCATATTTCTGATCTTCTTGGAATTCTTCCTGTTTCTATCAGCTCAGGAAACACATTTTAGCACTCCCTCCCTCAAGATAAGTGACCTAGGAACATTTTTCTGTTCAGTCATTCATCTGTCTGAGAGGAACTGGAACTGTTAGACACAACAGAGTGGGAGGAATTCTGATGTTGGTGAAGTTATTTCCCATATTTTTCTAAAGTTACAAGCTTAGATTTCTCAGACAGGTCACAGGCAGCAGTCAGGGGTTTATGTATATTCATTTCCACTTTTTTTT